>JADLZK010011599.1:0-161505 GCA_015847255.1 Hyparrhenia diplandra | reverse complement strand
TCACCAGATGACCTCTCGAGCAGCGTGGAGCAGCGTGGCATTGCTGGCATTGCTGTACCAACACTGAGCGATAGAAGAGACCCTCGACAACTCGATGCACACAGCACCGATTTGTGCACCATGCGTGGCACGTTGGCTAGACTCGCACACCGATTTGTGTGGGCTGCTGCAGGCCGTGAAGAGGCAGGTAGCTTTGCTTGAATTTGCCACAGTCAAGGGAGCACCGCTGGGCAGTTCTGCTGCGTTGCGAGCGGATGCACGAGGGAGCAGTGATTTATTGATATTCTGAGGAGGAAGTACTGCAACAATCTCAGCCACTCTAGTGCCCCCTCTCTAGTGTTGTCTCTGCATATCGGTGTTTAGTTCCCATCACGAGCCCTAAAGTGTTACCATTCCCCCATCCTATCGAATCTTTGAATCACATGAACAAAATAACTAATTATACGAGTTTAAATAAAAAGTGCGAGAAATTTCTTTAAGTCTAATTAGTCTATGGTGGGATAATAATTAACAAATATTTCTTCCATTCCAAAATTTCTATGGCTACCGTGTCGAATTTGCAAAATTTCTAACTTCCGAGTAAGGCCCAAGGGAAATGTGAAACCTCTCTAGAATTGCATTTATAAGGAGTACTGTACGTAGTCATCAGTCATACACAGATTCATCGAATCGAAAGTATACGGACTCGTAGCCATCAGTCATGCACCAGTATACAGTGGTGCAGGCTTTATTTTCACGTGGATGCCCGCCGTGCATGCAGCAGGCACGACGTGAAGACGCGGGCAGCTTTCCTGCCACCGTCAAGGGAGCAGCAGCGTGTGAGGTGGGGAGCTGCTGCGTTGCATCGGATAGGACGGAGGTCTGCATGCATGGCGAGAGCCATCCTACTCACCGGGTCATGTCTGACGATGGCGCCCAGCCATGTGCCCCTGATTAAAGACATCGAATTGAAAGCATGCATGCATCGATTGAATTTCCCGTGGCATCGAATCTTGGATGTATAAATAAAGTATAAAACGCACGTAAACAAAATAATTTTATGTGCACCAGCAGCCCCAGGTACGACAAGCAACAGTGCCATCGTGACATCTTATTTGTGGATTTTTTTTTAACTTGAAACGTGAATTTATTACCGGATGGAGGGAGAAACTAATTTAATAGTCCCTTTTTAAGTGACGTTTTTGTGTGCATGCCACATATTCAAGTCGATTTGTATAAAACACGTGCAACATTTGAATCTTTAAATAATTTTGATAAAAAATATATGAAAAGATCTTTCCAATGACACTAATTATATATTATAAGTATTAATATTTTTAAAATATAACTGCTGGCGGTTTTTTTTTTTTGGGAAGTGCAAGTGACACTTATTTAGGGACGGAGGGAGTACTTTCTGAGATAAATCTTTTGAGTCTAGTTAATCTATGATAAGAAAAATATTACAACAAACAAATAAAATGTTACAGTGTTAGATTCAGTGTTACAGTTTCGGGTAACTAAACACAGATTCCCTTCTTTCTAAACTAATTCAAGTCATTTTTGTAGAGACTCAAATCATCTCAAGTTTTATCAAAATTACGGAGAAAACTATAAAGATGTTCTATGATATAAGAAAGAAATAATATAAAATATAAATCAACAAAGAGTATGAAATTTATGTAAACAAGTTACACGCTTAAATATACATTGTGAAACAAATCTTTTAAGCCTAGTTATCTTATGATAGGATAATATTTAATAAAAATGAAAAGTGCTACAGTGATTTCCAACTGTGCCAATTTCTTGTTTACTTCTCATGCACCAACCCAAAAAGTGTTATAGTTTTCCGTCACGTCAAATCTATTAACGTATGCATGGAACATTAAATTTAGATAAATAAAAATACTAATTGCATAGTTTGGCTAAAAGAACAAGACAAATCTTTAAAGTTTAGTTAGTCTATAGTGGTCAATAATTAACAAATACAAACGAAAAACACTACAATACCCGAACTCAAAATATTTCACCTAACTAAAAACCGCACAACAGAAATGTGAAACCTCTCAGCAATTCTTCATCGTCGGTTGCTTCCGCGTGATGCAGCTGGCTAGTGGCTGCAGAGGGGCTGGCTGGCCTCCTATAGACTGTACCGAGTACTCCCTCTGTACCATGGGTTTGTCGTTTTTACTTTCGAACTTCATGTTTGACCATCCGTCTTATTTAAAATATTTATGCAAATCATAAAATAAATTAATCAATATTCAAGTATCTTCATTAATAAAATAAGTCGTACCAAAATAAATTATATTTGTGTAAAAAATTTGAATAAGGCGAACATCGAATAAGATGACGCGAAATTCGGGTGACAAACTCAGTGGGACGGAGGGAGTAGCAGGATTGAAGCAGGCCAAGTCGTCTAATCACATCTCCCCATGGCTGGCTTTGGCGTGTGGTATGCCAGGCCTGCAGCGTCCTCGTGACCTTGCATGCACACTTCAGTCCCATGAGCAGCCAAATAGCCGGTCAGGGAAACAAACGTCGTTAAGCTTTGCCACCGCTACAGTATGCAATGCAAAGTTACTCGTTGTGTGTCACTCCTATTGGCTAATGACTGAATCACTGAAGGCAGTGGTCACAGCTAATAGAACGACCTCTTTATTTTTATCCGTTTCAAAGAGCTGAAAGATAAAAGCAACGTTTAAAATATTATGAAAATAATTGGTTCAAAAATCATTTTTGTACCGATGACTTTCTGCTTTTGTACATCAAAAATTTGAAAATAACCCGCTCCATCATTGATGTCTGGTGGATCATTGATGTCTGATGGATCACTGCCCTTGATAGAAGCAGCACGCAGCAGCACGCCTTTCAGAAGCTATCTGTTCAACTTGTGAGGGCATGAATCGTAATCTTGTGCGGGTGCTCGGTGACGAGCTGCTGTAGCCAGTGCCCTTTTCCACGCCAGCGAACCCCGAGATGACTGTGCCACCTGCATCATGGCTGAAGAACCGTGTCGTTTCCCTTGAGACTGGAATCTTGGAGGGTGCCGATGTGACTCGACGACTTGGCAGCTTCAATGGCCTCAGTCTACAGCCGCTGCTAACCTGAGGCCTCGTTTAGTTGGCTAAAGTTTCTAACTCTTTTTTCACTCTCTCCATCACATCACGTTAAATACACCAAAAGATATATGTTTAGAGTATAAAATGTAGGTAAAAAAAAATAACTAATTATACAGTTTAGATGTACATTCACGAGACGATTCTTTTGAGCCTAGTTACGCCGTGGTAGGATAATATTTACCACAAACAAACGAAAGTCTTCAGGGAGTGCTTCAGGGGAGTTCCAGAAGTTACTTTTGCTAAAATTCCTAACATCTAAACGAGGCCTGAGCCACAGACTGATACAGCCGGTTCACATTTCAATGGAAAATTTGGATGGTGGCCCTGTTTAGAGTCCAAATTCCTCCTAAAATTCCACTATGCAAAAAGAAGATTCTCCATCACATCAAAATGCCGGCACATGTATGGAGTACTAAATGTAGGTAAAAAATAAACTAATTGCATAGTTTAGATGTACATTCTTGAGGCGATTCTTTTGAGCCTGGTTACGCCATGGTAGGATAATATTTATCACTGACAAACGAAACGTCTTCTACGATTGTGCGATGTGACATACATGTCTCATCCATCCAAAATTTTACACCAACTTTGGTGATCTAAACACACCCGGTGTCGTGGAGGCCAAAGCCAGACAAAGCACTTGTCGGAGCATCCACTGGGGCAGCGTCCTCGTGTCCGGCCACAGCATGCATGCGAGCAGCGGCTGGAGGCGACGAGTCGCTCCAGCTTTCTCGGCTTTCTCGCCATGCGCTGCATGCCGCAGCCCTGCCCATCCGGCCACAGCCCATCCTCTCGCCTTCGCCTGCCTCGTCTCTCTCCCACCCCTACACAGAACCCCTACCCCTACGTGCACTCCGTGCTTCGGTCCGTCCTGCCGGCACTGCAGGAGCGCCTTGCCGTCCTCTGCATCGACGTCCAAGCATTGTGCTGTTAAAACCTCTTCGCTGTGCTCCCATTTCCTCCATCTCTTTCCTCTTCCTAGTGTTTCTTCTCAGCCTCGAGGCCGCTCCCTTTTTCTGTCCACACCCTTCGCCCGCTAGATCAATTGCCACGCAACGTGTCAACCAGATTCAAAACCCAAACAGCATCCACCACTTCACCCTCCTTGGCAGGCGTTTCTGCTCATTCATCACTGCACGTCCGGCGGAGGAGTGGAGTGCAGGTTCGTCTTTGCGATACCGCACATACCAGCGACCCTTCAAGAAATACGGCATTTTTTTTACCAGAATAACCGTCTATTAAATTTATTTTCTCTCTGCGTCATGAAGGTACTCATCAACCGTTAAAGGCAAAGCAAAGTTGAGATGAGGAGGACAAGAAAGAAGAAGAAGCCTCCAGACGATCGACGAACGGCCACGGCCACTCTGCAATGAGGTAGGCAGTTCGTTCTATATCCTTTTGCTTCTTTAATATTTTTGCCAGCAGACAGAGAAGAAAGCCGGCCCTGTTAACCTAAGTTTGTACAGTATTAATTTACACTTGTTGCAAACAAATATAGATATAAGCCATTTTAGTTTGGCATGTATGTAGGATCCTTGATATGTAATACATGTAAAGGACAATACGTACAACAGTTCCTGCATTTTTAAGGTTGATAGATATATGATGATTCAGGTGATAGATATATGATGATACCATGCTATTGCATGAGCCGTTTAACAATTATAAGAGAAAAAAAATAGATCTGCCACCATATACTAGCTATTATGTTGTTTCTTTGACATAAATAATTATAGCACATCCTAATAATGCTAATAGTAACATGAAATATAATGTACAGTTTAAGATCAATTATTAGCTAGTATAATCTATTTGTACCTTTTTATCTTTTGTCTAACCATTTTTATTTTTTTATACGACAGGAGCTTTATTTGGATTGGATGGTATAGGAAAATAGTACGAGGAGCAACTGGCGATGCCAGCAAGAAGTCAAAAGGCCTTTTCTTGTTTCAAGACATGGTCCAGCTGCTGCCGGGCTTCAACACCACCTTGGAGAACAAGGCTCCAATGCAAGGAGAGAAGAATGAAGAGCCAGCAGGGGCAGCCAAGCAAGAAAAGGTTGCCAAACTCCTTCTCAAGGTCCGGCAGTGGGTGCATGAAAGCGAGAATCCAAACCTTTGGGTCGGTGCCCTGCAGGTTGTTCTTTCAGAAGGTGCCATGATGGCCTTTGAAATGGCGGGAGAGGATGGACAGCTTGCCATCCTCAAGGAGCTGTCACCCAAGTGATTTGTGCTATCTAATTGTGATGTAATTGTGCTGTGCAACCCTGTGGTCTTTTGAATGTCAGGTTGCATCTGAACTCTTAACCCAATATATAACTTTAGTAGTTAGTAGCTAGTGGCATCTGGAACATCTATTAGTGATGCCACCTAGGAGACTTTTGAATGGTTAGGTTGACTTGTGAACTTGAAAATGATATTTATGGAATGCCCTATATTCCTGTCTATGATTCCTGTCTTATGAAATTTTCTGTGTGATGCCTTTTTTTTTTGTTGCCATTTCTGGGTTGGCAGAAAGATGTCTTATGAAATTGTCCAAACATTTAAGCACCGTCATTTGTACAATGTGTCTGAAATAGATGGTGTTGTATCAACTGCTGCACCTTATCAATGTGTTGTGGACAATGGTAGAGATAGGAGACACAAGTATCTGACATTTTTTTGCATTTCATTTTTTTGTCATGACCACCTTGTTGTGATGTATGGTCATTCCAAAAAGTTTCAAATGATTTTGAGGATGTGGTAATGAACAACTCTCACAAGGTTGAACATCCGTCACTAAGTGATACGGACATGCATGTGTTGTGCATAGGCACTTCAGTTTGGTTTATAATGGTGTGAAAAAAATTCAAATGATTCTGAGGAAGTTGGTGATGCCCATAATCATATAGTCATCTTTTTTTTTAAACTTATTAACGCACTTGTTCCAACTATGCTTGTAGTTATTACAATTTGAAACTTGTCAACGGAGGTCTACCATGATCTTACCACAATTTTCTAAACTTACAATATTACCACATGCTCAAAATCATTTGAAACTTTTTTTTGTGTGGGTGGGGAGTGTCAATGGAGGTCTACCATGATGTTGTGTGTATTTTTTTCGATTTTTTTTTAGAACAAGTTTATCTCTAAGATAAATAAATATTTATGAAAGTACCTCTAATGTTAAAATAAGTCATAACAAAATCCAATTACTAAAAGACCCAAAGCTAGATTCTACCCCCGCGAACGACGTGCGTCACCCCGCTTCGCTCTGCCCGACTTTGTTGGCGCTCTCTCACACCGCGTAACCCGGCAGTTTGAGAGCATGTGATCAGGCGATGATCGATTTTAGCCTGCGCACACGACCGATGGAAAGCCCCTTGCACGATAACCGCTTTCCTGCTCGACTCGCTCCACGGAACACAGGCCGCGCCTCTTTCTCTGTCGTGGAACCAGAACCACCGCCAGCGTACAACGGTAACCGGACACTGGACCGGACTCTCATACTATGTTCCAACTAGTGTTTATTTGTCTCTTACTTGACTTGGAATTTGGTTGGGAGAAGTCGATCACCGTGGAGAAAAACAGAAAAGAAGCTGAAAAATGGTGACCGGACGCCAGGGGATTCTGAACGGCGCGTCCAGTCAAGCTGAGAAGTCATCCCAGAACGCCAGAAGTCAATTGAAATGAAGTGCGGATTCGTCTCTTAACTCTGACATGTGGGGCCGCCCTACCTTCTCCTCATTTCAATCCGACGCCCAACTCTGACATGCTTATAGTAACATGAAATATAATGTACAAGTTAAGATCAATTAGTAGCTAGTATTATATATTTGTACCTTATTATCTCCCTTGATCTGCGTGAATACACAGCCACATGACCACTAGATTTTTGTATGGTTGCATGATGCAATCGCATGCAATTGAGCAATACTTACTCGCCTTCCGGCGCGGATTGTCTAACTTACTGAAGCAAAGTCACAGCTGACTTGCCCCATGCCTGATGCCGTCCATACCTCATCCAAGGGCTGGCAAAGGAAACGATTTTTTGCACCCCAAACAACAAAGCCCAGCCGTAATTGTAGCCCAAATGCAGCCCTGCTTAGAGTAGTATTTCTCAAACAAACAAACAAAAAATGAATAACTGAGAGTTTTACTAAGTATTTTTATGTAGCAGAATTAAATTTGCATTTTACTAAGTATTTTCAATAGTTTCATGCTCTAAATAACCAAAATAAACTCTAATCTAAAGTGACTCTGTCTCAACAATATGGAACCGTCTTTTTTTCAGGTAGAAAACATTTCTGTCCGTGTGTCTTTCTGGTTTTCTTTTTCCGTTTGTTTCCATTTTCTTCGTCGGATGGAATCATAGGAATCCACGTTCGGTTGTGTACGTACTTGACTTGTTTCTCTTTTTTATAAGTAACAAATATATAATATATTTTAGATATTTGAACTATTTATCTTTCTTTATAATAAATAATAATTTATAACTAATTAAAATCTTAAAAAATTATCATCCAGTCTAATCTATATCGATATGCCATGGTTCCATGACTTTTTTTTTTTTTTTTTAAACGATAATTTGGGGTCCGATTAAAATAATAATTCGGGCTCAAATTAGACGTAGAAGTTTTGCAGACCTTTCCTCAGCTCCTCTAGTTTATATTGCTTTTTAAAGGAAATAAACAATTTGTATCCTTTTATATTCTTTTCAAATTTTCCGTTTCTTTTCTTCCATTCCGTCTACTCCCTCCGTCCCAAAATAAACGGCGTTTTTAAACTTCCCGAGAAACATCTGCCGGCAATTATATATTAAAATAGATTAATATTTATATTACATAATTAGTATCATTGGAAAGATCTTTTGATCTAGTTTTTAACAAATTTATTTGGAGATTTAAATCTTCTATTATTTTGTACAAATCGAGTCAAACTTGTGGCACGAAAACCCAAAAACGTCGTTTATTTGGGGACGGAGGGAGTACTAAACACATACTCCTTTTGAAATATAACCCTATAGTAGGCTGTATTTGGGCTAGAATTACAGCTGGGCTTTGTTGTTTGGGTGAAAAAAAAAACGGTTTCCTTTGTCAGCCCTTGGATGAGGTATGGACGGCATCAGGTATGGGGCAAGTCAGCTGTGACTTTGCTTGATGAGTTAGACAATCCGTGCCGCTCTCCTTCACACTAGGAGTCTTGCATGGCTGCATGTTGCCAATTTGTGACCGCGAGAATAATTGTTCAACTTGTTTGCTTCCATCCACGCACACAAAGCTCATAAACTCATTACTAGTAGCCGATGCTAAATTGCAAATCTACGCATAGGTGGCTGTTGAAGTAATGATTTGTCCATTCTTCTTTGATCTATTTTTTCTTCGGCTAATTTAATTAGGTTGTTCATTGTTGTCGTTAGTTTAGTTTTCATATAGAACGTGAACAAACAAAGACGTCTCCATAAACTTTCTATACTATTTTGGTTAGTAGTTATTACTGTAGCAGTGTGGTTTTAAATTGCCCTCCCCCTACGCACGCAGGATGTTCCGCCACTGGCCGTGTAGCTCTTGGTGCCGTCGGGCCTGACGCTCGTCCAGTAACCGGAAGTGTCATGCCTTTCGGAGAGGTGGATCATCCTAGCGACGACGTTCTTCTCCCGGCAGCCAGCGAGCACCATGGAGCGCAAGCCTATGCACTGGCCGCTGTCGGTGCCGACACGACACTATGAATCTGTCCCGGGACGCGCCCCTCGTGACGGCCGGGTCAGCGTGCTCAGGACCAGCCCGCTGTTGGCTGCTGGGGGCCTGCACTGGCCCGGTCGGACGCTCCAGCAGCTCGTGCTCGTCGTCTCGGTACTCACAAGGATCTGGAAGATTAGAAACCGCTCTTTTTTTCCTTTATTAATCCAGAAGAAGCAATTTGTCTTTGGGCTGGATTGATCATCGTATACGCCACATAATACTACACTACCCATGAATACAGCCCTGTGCATTCTTACGCCTGACGCTGTAGAACCGCGCTGCGACCAATGACAGAATCGGGCTGGCTCTGGGATACAAGTCGATGATAATCCCCATCCTTGCCAGCGCCGTCGTCATCTACGTCAGCTTCACCATCGCGGCGATGTACTTTATATCGAGAAGGAATTCGCTGCATCAATTAGTACCGATAATATTATTACAGTCTATGATCTTGCTGGTAGCCATAGAGCTAAATTTAAAATGATAGATATCTAATTTTTTCTTAGATGAGACTTAAGAAACATGCTACTATTATTTATGTGACTAAAAAAAGTTTATATGGCTATTGGTTATACTTTTGTTTTGTCCATTGCCCCTTGTGCTCAATTCCTAGCTCCGCCCCCCCGTCGGCGACAATCCGGGGCGGCATCGCGGAGATGGCGGGGATGAGCCACAGGATCCGCGAGAGGACCAACGTGCTCGACGTGGCCAGGAACAACACCACGGCCGCCATCGGGAAGGGCTTCGCCATCCGTTTCGCCGCGCCGGTGTCGCTCTCGCTATTCGGCGGGTTCATGAGCAGGGCGGACTGGAGCCGGGATGCACGAAGACTTTTTATTAGGATTCACATAAGCTGATTCACAAGCCGCTTTGATTCAGAATTAACAAGGAGTAGCTTCTTATCAGACGTGAAAAGACCATTGTACTCTTCAAAATTAATTACACATTAGTTTCGGCCCCAATTGAATTTTGGTTCCTGTCCGCAACTTAGGTCCTCTCATATGGTTCCTCCTACTTTTTAACCATTGAGTCTAACAAAATGGAGGGCTCATATTAATCCTAAACGTAGTAAAAAAAATCTCTAAAAAATAATAACTAATTACATAGTGCATATCAGCATCACCATCAAAACATTTTAATCATTTTAATACAAAAAAAACATTTTAATCATAGAAAATGGTCGGCATAGAATATGTAGCGATTGGGTGCCACATATAGCTGAATAAGTATAAGTTTTATTTTCTCGGAGAAATTGGCAAAATATACTAGGATACTCCATATTTGGAACTTATACTTCTTTGGAACAACGCCATTGTATTTTTTAAAACTCTTCTCAAGATAAGCCTTTACAAACCGTGTATTCTCGACAACTGTCATTATAATACTATAGGCATGTTTAGTTGGTAAAAGCATACCTAAAAAGTGCTACACTATCCATCATATCATACCTCTTGACGCATGGATGAAGCATTAAACATAGGTAAACAAAAACTAATTGCACGTTTGACCGAAAAGTGCGAGACGAATCTTTTGAACCTAGTTAGTCCATAGTGGGACAATAATTAGCAAATACAAACGAAAAGTGCGACATTAGTCGAACCCAAAATATTTCACCAACTAAACACACCATATGTCTTCATGCACGGTGCCATTTTCTACACCTCCATGTAAGTGGTCCACTGTCGATGTCGACCATGTATATATACATCAATGCCACGTACCCGGTTCGATTGGGCGGTTGTGACACGCGTCCAACGGTCGGCGAGGCGGAGAAGGTGGCGTAGGGTGCAAAGCAGTGTCACGACGACGGCGCCTCGGCGGCGCGGCGACGGCGGCGTGGTGACGGTTGGAGCGGCGATCGGTGGTGCGTGCGGCGGCGGCTTGGCGCTTGGCGGCGGTCGGCAAATAAGGCGGCGGCGGTCGGCAGCAGCGGCGGGGCGGAGGAGTAGAGCGAGATAGATACTGAACCGCTTTTTTATTGCTTGCTTATCCCCAAAGAGATTACATGCCTTTGCTTATATAGCCCGGCTAGTGAGACTTGTAACCTAAGCAATCTCCTATAAGGTTTTCTTATATGATTGGAATACCTTTTACAAGCAATATTCATTTATTTCCTAATAAGGACCTTCCTTATAGATTGGAATATTCCATTTTACACACCAAAAAGCCCAAGATAATCCTAACTTGAAGACAAAGCAGAATCGAAAGCGGGGAAGGGGAAGGCGGCGGCGGCGGGGGCGCCGCCCCGCCCGCAAGGCCCCCTGGAGGGCCGCGCGGCCGGTTCAGCCCACTTAGCCCGCCCGCTGTATCGGGCCCACCCGGTTAATGACATTTCCCCACCGTTCGACGAGGTGACGCGTCCACGTGCCGCCCAACCCACCAGGTAGGCGCGAAGGGAATGCCGATCGGCGGCGTGACGATGCCGGGCCAAAGTTGAGGATGAGAGGACCCGACTTGTCGTTATCGCCGTTGCGAGATGCCGGGCGTCGTTGTCGACAAGGAGAAGTCGAGGTGCGGTCGCCGGGCGCGGCGCTGAACTTATAACTCGCCGAGGGTCGCACGGCGGGCGCTCCATCCATGCAAGCCGCATGGCTGAGGCGCTTAGTCTGCCCGACAGCTTGATCATCTGGCGCGTCTCTGGTGGAGTTGGGAACGTGTATGTCAGTGGCACAAATACCCTCGCATGGATGTGCCTGCAAAACACGTCTTAGCCGGCGAAGGGGGGGACGAGGAGAAGCGCAGAGACGACCGTAAAGGAGGTCGCCGGGCGCCAGTACGGGCGGCCCAACCTGGGGCGCCTGTGCCGATGGTGCGTCGATGAAAGGTCCTAATGGCTAGAGGGGGGGTGAATAGCCTATTAAAAATTCTTGCAACAGCACTAAACAAGGCGGCTAGTAAATAAGACGGCAAAGCGAATATAGCGGTGCTACAAACTAGCTATGCAAGCCACAAATCAATTCTATTGTCTCTAATCACAAGTAAAGACTAGGTTGCTAAATTACTCCTAGGTGAACAAAATATGCTAACTAATTCAAGCGCTAGGAGCTAAACAATTCTAGAAAGCTATATCGAACTACACAAGCTACACAACTATATTGAATGTAAATGCTAGAGTGAGTGTGATCGATATACCGACGTCGACGTGTAGAGGTGGAAGCCAATCACTGTGATCAATATGAAATCTCCAACGAGCAAGCACAAGATTGACACGATGATTTTTCATCGAGGTTCACGTGCTTGCCGGCACGCTAGTCCCCGTTGTGGCGATACACTCACTTGATGTTTCACAAGCTTAATGGCCGGTGCCAAATCCCCGGTGGGAGCTCAATGAAAAATCACAGGAGAGGATTCACAAGCCACGAGCAATCCACTAGTGCTCCTTTCGCGTACCTCCCGTGGGGTAAGGAACGACCCCTTACAAATCCACCGGTGTGGCCTCGAACAAGCTCCAATTGAGCTCAACACCGCCTCAACCTCCAAGCCGCTAGGGAACCGAGCAAATTCCCAAGAGAAAATCCCGCAGCTCCTCCAAGGATGAAGTGCCTCTAGACGCAATCAACAATGCAATGCACTTCAATCTCTCTCAATCTCACCCAAAGAATCGAAGTTAGGATGAACAAGTGAGTGGAGGGGAGTATCTCTAGCTCAATAGCATGTAGGAGTGTTCAAATGTGCAAGAGAGGGCTCAATGAACCGGCCATCCAGGTATATATAGAGCCCACTCAAAAACATAGCCGTTGGTGCCAAACACACACATTCTGCGTGTTGACCGGACACACGGACCGGACTCACCAGCGGGTTCGGTCAAGCGTCCGGTCGCTCCCAACAGAGCGTCCGGTCAAGTAGGACAAGGCCAGCGGCCCCATAGCTGACACCAAAGGACATGCGTCCGGTCACGGGTTCCGGTGGTGACCGGACTCTTCAGTCCATATGTCCGGTCGAAGCCTCGAGCAGGGTCCCAAAAACATGCTCTCTGTATGCCGACCGGACCCACTCGACCGGACCGTCCGGCCAAGGCCCGATCGGCCAAGCGTCCGGCCGCTCCTTCCTGCGAAGTTTCAGCATTTTGTCGTCGCCTTTGCTTCAACCTTGCTTCGCCTCTTGCCATATGTTGCCAACACGTCGAAGATGATC
This sequence comes from Hyparrhenia diplandra, assembly GCA_015847255.1. NCBI lineage: Eukaryota > Viridiplantae > Streptophyta > Magnoliopsida > Poales > Poaceae > Hyparrhenia > Hyparrhenia diplandra. The sequence goes on along the minus strand of JADLZK010011599.1, from coordinate 148,554 downwards.
TCAAGATCATGTATGTTAGCATGTCGCGATCGATTAGGCAAGAACGAAGTTAGTGCTCTCTAGTCTATATGCAATATGCAAGTCAAATGACCTAGAAGCACTTCACCAAAGGATTAGTCGTGGCATCTGAAAGGTCCTAATGGCTAGAGGGGGTGAATAGCCTATTAAAAATTCTTGCAACAACACTAAGCAACCGGATTAGTCAATAAGATGGCGAAGCTAAATAAGCGGTGCTACGAACTAGCTAAGCAAGCCACAAGTCAATTCTATTATCTCTAATCACACACAAAAGCTAGGTTGCTAGATTACCCCTGGTGAGCAAAAAATGCTAACTAAAACAAGCACTAGAGGCTAAACAATTCAAGCAAGCTAAGACTAAACTACACAAGCTACACAAGAATATCGAATGTAAATGCTCAAGTGAGGTATATCGATATACCGACGTTGACGTGTAGAGGTGGAAGCCAATCACCGTGATCACCAAGAATTCTCCAATGAGCAAGCACAAGGTTGACACGATGATTTTTCACCGAGGTTCACGTGCTTGCCGGCACGCTAGTCCCCGTTGTGGCGATACACTCACTTGACGGTTGCTAAGCTTAATGGCACGGTGCCAAATCCCCGGTGGGAGCTCAAGCACACCGATCACAAGAGAGGATCAAACAAGCCACGAGCAATCCACTAGTGCTCCTTTCACGAATCTCCCGCGGGGTAAGGAACGACCCCTCACAAACCACCGGTGTGGCCTCGAACAAGCTCCAATCGAGCTCAACACCGCCTCTTGCTCCAAGCCGCTAGGGAACCAAGCAAATTCCCAAGAGAAACGAAATCCCGCGGCTTCTCCAAGGATGAAGTGCCTCTAGATGCAAGACTATCAAGCAATGCACTTCTATCACTCTCAATCTCACTCAAGAATCGAAGTTAGAGTGAAGAGATAAGTGGAGGGGAGTCTCACAAGCTCACAAGTGTGTAGGAGTGTTCAAATGTGCAAGAGAGAGCTCATAATACCGGCCAACCAAGTATATATAGAGCCCACTCAAAGAGAGAGCCGTTGGGCTTTGAAATGGGCATTTTGCGCCAACCGGACGCACCGACCGGACTCACCAGCGAGTCCGGTCGAGGGTCCGGTCGCTCCATTTCAAGCGTCCGGTCAGACAGGACAACCCCCTCGGCCCCATAGCTGACAACATCTTCAAGCTTCCGGTCGGTGCTTCCGGTCCATGTGTCCGGTCGATCCACAAGAGAAGTCCCAAAAACATGCTCTCTGGAATTCCGATCGGAACCACTGACCGGACGGTCCGGTCAGTGCGTCCGATCAGACGACCAGCTTCCGGTCGTGCGTCCGGTCACCGATTCCTGCGTGTTCTCCAATTTGTTGTCGCCCTTTGCTTCAACCTTGCTTCGCCTCTTGCCATATGTTGCCAACACGTCGAAGATGATCACGTTATCATGTATGTTAGCAAGCCGATCGATTAGGCAAGAACGGTTAGTGCTCTCGTGTCCTAAATGTAATATTCAAGTCAATTGGACCTAGAAGCACTTCACCAAAGGATTGTCACAAGATCCTGTTGACACCTGTTATAGCATAATATTAATAGTCAACTAAACATGGAATAAGGGTTTAAAATGAATATCAACAGAGTATAAGGGTTTTACCGACATAATTCCACGAGTTTTGGTATTCTCGTGACTTTTCGAGGACTTAACAAATAATTGCGTAAAAGAATGGAGAAAGTTCCTAATATACAAGACATATCATGACAAGACTTGACCGTGAAGTAACTCAACCCGAAAAGTGGACTAAAACATTCTAGAAGATACCGTAAGACACCGAGAAGAGACGGGAAGCCAAGGTGGCTTGCCCTCGGCGCCCGCCAGTGCCAATTAGGCCGCCGCCGTGGGTCCCACCTGTAAGCCTCATCTTTCTATGGCGGTTCACTACCGACATTGAGGTTGTTTCTACACCGTTGCTCAAGGTCGGTTTGATCCAATGGTGGAGATTAGAGTTGTAGACGCAATACAAAAGGATTGCTCCACCTCGGAATATATAAGCGCCCCGTGGTCGACCCCAAGGCTTATCTCTCTCATTATCTTTCATTAGTTATTTACAGAGCAAAAGTTAGGGTTTCAATTAGAAGAGAGATCCCTCTAGTTGTCTAGTTGTCTAGTTGTCTAGTTCATCTAGTTCATCTAGTTCAACTAGTTCATCTAGTTGTAATTAGATCAAGGAGAGAGAAGAGGAGAGAGTTGAAGAGCCGGACTTATCGGATCTTCATCAACATTGTAATCTTGCGGCAACTAGTTCGTCTTCAACGAATCTCCGTGTTCTTCATTTATTAATTCTAAGCTCTCTATTTACTTTCATTCAACATTTACTTCTACTTTATTTATTAGATTTCCGCTTGCATCAAGTGCTCTAGTCTTTATAACGCTAGAGTAGTAATTATTAGATTAGGCATGGTGTTTAGTCTAGTGGTTACCTGAATTGCACCCAATCCCACCTGGATAGTTTGTGGTAGCCCTGTGGGTGACAAACGACGGCCGACGTATTCCACCACGTTCGGATTGGTGTTTGTAGGACCGTAGTTGGAGCTTCCTAGCCCCCTTCTCATCCCTTTCCGTGGCTAGTGTTCTGATGTCCCATAATAAATAAATCTTGAAGTATCTTTGATTCCTAGATCTATTAGAGAAGCCTTAGAAACTTTCTCTCTCTCCCCACAAACCCATAGTTATCCTTGGACAACTTATTATCTTGATTAGTGCACTTCACGTTCCCCGTGGAAATCGATACCTTGGAATACTCCCGGGTGAAAGCTACATCGGTATCCGTGCGCTTGCGAATTTTTCTGTGTGCGTTAATTTATACCAACAGCATCCCCTCTTGATAGTCGGCCATCTATCCTATAATGTGATCACACGCTCTATCGTGTCTTGATCACCGAAAGGAAAACCCTATCAAGTATACCTTTGCCTTGATCTCCCGGGTTCCTCTCAAGCCGATCACCGAGCTTGACGATCCACCATGTTCATCATCATCGTCCATGTTCATGATCATCATGCTCCACGTCATCCATGTAATCCTATCTCTTAAGCCACACTTAGAGCAAAGGATTAGTACGACAAGTGTGTCATCAATTTCCAAAACCAAACATGAGATTTCAGCATCCCCTCTTAATAGTCGGCCATCTAGCCTATAATGTGATCACACTCTCTATAGTGTCTTGATCACCGAAAGAAAACCCTATCAAGTTATACCTTTGCCTTGATCTCCGGGTTCCTTCCAAACCGACAACCGAGCTTGACGATCCATCATGTCCATCATCATCGTCCATGTTCATGATCATCATGCTCCTCGTCATTCATGCAATCCTATCTCTTAAGCCACACTTAGAGCAATAAGATTAGCATTACAAAGTGTCATCAATTTCCAAAACCAAACATGAGATTTCAGTCGACAACGACGTTGTCGATGCGGAGGAAGATGTTGTCGTCATTGTCGAAGAGGAGGACTGTGGCATCCTCGATCCTGGCGTCTAGGCGTGCCTGTAGGAGAAGCACGCTCACTAGGAACGCTTGATCTTCACGTGGACGGTTGGGGAGGTGGAAGCCCACTGCTACGCCATGCAGTGGGGCGCCCTCCTCGAGCAGGAAGTCGTGCAGGAGGTCCGAATCTGCGGGGAGGTAGTAGTGGTGGAAGTACCTGACAACGCCGTAGTGGAGGCTCCACTCTAGCGCGGTCGACTGCAACTCGATGGCGTTGACGATGATCTCGAGCTCCTTGTTAGTCGTGGTGCCCAAGTGTAGCTCGGCGATGAGGTCGTTTTATGTCAGCTCGTCGATGGCGTCCATGGCGGCAGCAAGACGCTGTCGGCTGTTGACACCTGTTATAGCATAATATTATTAGTCAATTAACATAAAATAAGGGCTTAAGTTGGATATCAACATCAGTCTAGGGGTCTAATTAATATATTTTCACGAGTTTTGGTATTCTATGACTTTGTAGGGACTAACGGATAATAAAATCGAGAAGATCGAGGAGAATCGGAAGAGTTTGCATCTCATACGATGACAAGACTTAACGGTGAAGTAACTCAACCCGAAATGTGGACTAAAACACTCTAGAAGATACCAGAAGAAACAAGAGACCGAGGGGACACCATACCGGGCGGCCGCCAGAGCCAACTAGGCCGGCCGCCAGGGGGGGTCGCCTGTCGACCTCACATTTTTATGTCGGTTTACCACCGACCTTGAGGTTGTATCTACACCGTCATTGGAGCTCGGTTTGATCCAAGGGTCCCTGTTCATCGCCAAGTGCCATATAAGAAGACGACCCTAGGGTGAAACCCTAAGTCATTATCAACTCATTCTCAATTCATATCAAGACCAATTCAGTTCTACTCAAGTCCAACCAAGTCTAGACCTAAGCCCTAGTTCATCATATTATAAGTAATTAGCTACCTAGTTAGTTCTAGAGGAAGTCAAGTTCATCTTGATTCCTGATAGTCAAGAAGTAGCGGGATCATCGTTCTCGTGGCTTCTCTCTTGTATTCGATCTATAAGTATTATTATTATCATAATACAATTGATATGACTTTGATCTATATCATGATTATATTCTTATATTGATATGTATCTATGCATGCTATGATTATATGTTTAGTTTAGTGAGTTTGTCTTATATCTCATGCATGGAATTGTATAGCATCCATGTAGATGATCACTATGTGGGTGATAAGCAATGTGTAAACGTGGTGTTTATACAACGTTTATCTGCAATTGCACCCTACCTTCCGAGACGCGTGTGATAGTTCGCGGGAGTGACAGTCTGTTGAGTCCTTTGGAGTCCACCCTCCGAATGCTAGGCCAAGTTGAGCTATAATTACGGTGATGATCAAGTTTCGTCCCTTGATTGTCATTGGTAGTTGCTTACCATGTGTAGATGTATTGCAACCTTGCCATGATAGCTAGATGTATTACACTAATTGTAGTATTCATTGACATATGATTAGGAGTAACTTAGGAATATTCTTTCTATAACATGCTAATAGCTCATATGATATTAGTAGCATATGATGATCTTAGACTTGGGTATTTATCATTTATTCAATTATCTTTATCTTGTGACTTATCCCGTTAAGAGTATTGTTAGATGCATATGGCTACTCTGCATTATACAACTGCAAGTGGATCTCATAAGTAAATCACAATCTAAATCATTATACCCCTCTCTCTACTTTCCATAGACTCCCCTTCCCTGTGGTAAAATATAAATACGATACCTGGATTACTCCAGGTGAAGTGCTACGATGGTATTTCTATCCGTGCGCTTGCAGATATCATGTTCATTATTTTATCAAGGCCTATCAAGAATACCGTACCTGCATTTCTTAGAGCGTTATTGCTAGGGTGACAGACTAGTGTGTAGGTAATGCCTAGAAATGAGTGGTATACCTTGAATACATATCCTGGTGAGATTAACTCCACTATGGATAATAATGCTAAGATTACACCCCACAACTAACACCGCCTAACTCCACCTTTGTTGGATCGTGAGATTAATTCCACATCCAAGCTAACATGATTAGATAGATACCTCATATATTTCTTTCGCCTTCCTAATTTGGATCGTGTAAGAAATATCAACAAGTTTACACACCAAAAAGCATAAGATAATCCAAGACGGCGTAGTCGAAAGCGGGAAGGGAAAGGCGGGGGACGACGGCGGGGGCGCGAACCCTGCTCGCCTTGCTGGCCCCCTTCGTGGGGCGGCCGTGACCGGTTCAGGCCCACTTAGCCCGTCCAGGGCTGACCCAATTCCGGTTCATGACATCAATATGAACGGACCTTGCATTTTATACACCTATTGTTATTGTTGTGCTGCTGCCGTAGCTTCTCCAGTCCGATCACTTGCGTGCACCAGTGATCGAGTGAGTAGGTCTCCGAAACTCTTGTCTTTGAGATCCTGCACTAAGAGAAGGTGTGAATAAGCTTTTTAGGAAAGTGCGCTTTGTGCGATAACTCCCAAATCCTCCATGATGGCTCGGCTTTCGTCGCCAGGTTTGCAAGATCGTCAACGGGAATGTTCCACCATCGCTCATCAACGACCTGGACACCAGCCCCGTCTTCATAAGCATATCCACAACCGTCCACATTTACAACCGTGATCTAATCTCTTCGTTCATATACTGTCTAATTTATCTGGTGTACGAGCTATGCTTACAACAATAGTCAAGTTCATGCTTTGCAATACGTAATCTTTTCATGCAATTGCCATGCACGGTTAAATCACTGCTCCCTCGTGCATCCGCGCTGCCTGTAGACCTCCGTCCTGTTCAATGCAACGCAGCAGCTCCCTGCTCCCTACGCACTGAGGTTCCCTTGGACGGTGGCAAAAAAGAAAAGTTGCCCGCCTCTTCACAGCCTGCTGCAGCCGCACAAATCGCTGCGCGAGCCTGGCCAATGTGTGCACAGATCGGTGCGCAAGCCAGGCCACTGTGCTGTGTGCATGCGCTTTTGTGAGGCTCTTCGAGCTGTCCTATCGTTCAGTCTTGGGCCTTGTTTAGATGGCTAAAATTTATAACCGTATGTCATATCATACACTGTAGCACGTTTCGTTTATTAGTGGTAAATATCATCCTACCATGGAGTAACTAGGCTCAAAAGAATCGTCTCGCAATGTACATCTAAACTATGTAATTAGTTATTTTTTTTACCTACATTTAATACTCCAAACATATGTCTTTTGGTGTATTTAATGTGATGTGATGTAGAGAAAGTGAAAAAAAGTTAGAAATTTTAGCAATCTAAACAAGGCCCGGTACAGCAGTGCCACGCTGCTCGAGAGGTCATCAGCATTAAAAGAAAGCCTGCACTACTTGCAGTGGGACTGGTCAAACAGCAAGACAGCGCTGTACCAGGCCACGACGCCGTGTCGACGGTGGCTCGACGGCACACACGTTTCGATGAGACCTGTCCCTGGGGACGAGTCTGCACGTTTGCATGCCTGATGGCTATACGAGTCCGTATAGCCTGCATGTTTGAAGCTGGTGGGTGTTGGCATGCTCTCCAGTGCATTCTCCGATCGACAAGTCCTGTTCCTCGACGCCGCGCACCACCATCCAAAAGAACGTGAAACCTCTCTGCAAATCTGGCGCGATGTGGTGTGAAGCCGCTGCATCTGAATACGGAGTATGAGTATGAGTACCATGGTGGGCCTAGTAGAGGCCGTAGATTGCGAGCCGATTGCAGCCAAGTCGTCGAATCACATCAATGGCTTTGGCATGTGGTGTGCCACGTCTGGGACAGCAGCGGGGCGGAGGTGACGAGTCGAGGGCGGACCCTGCAGTGGCACGCGGACAGCTAATGCTGCAGCTAGCTTTCTCGCCATGCGATGCTGCTGCAGCTATGCTTTCTCGCCATGCGATGCGCTGCGCGCTGCCTGCTGCAGTGCATGCCGCAGCCCATTCCATCCGGCCACGGCCATCCGCTCGCCTCCCATCCGGACATGCACTCCGTACCTCCGTCCGTCCCAGTGGCACTGCAGCAGCGCCTTGCCGTCTGGCCGCCCTCTGCATCCACGTCCACACACACTTGCTCGAGCATGTCCATTCATTGGGCTATAAACTTCTACGCCGGTGCTCCCTTTTCCTTCACATCAATCTCATTGCTCTTCGTTCCGTTTCTTCTCGGTCTCTATAGGCCACTACCTCTTTCTGTCCGCCCTACACCCGCTAGATCAATTGCCACGCAACGCATCAACCAAGTTCAAACACCAAACACCATCCAACACTCACCTTCCTTTGCAGGCGTTTCTGGTCATCCATCGCTGCCGGTCGTGCAGACGGCGGAGGTGTGCAGGTTTGGTTCGTCTTTGCTACCTCACGTACCAGCGACCCTTCAAGAAATACTCCATTAAATTCATTTTCTCCCTCTGTCATGAAGGTCTTGCACTCATCAAGCGTTAGGCAAAGCAAAGTTGAGATGAGGAGGATAAGAAAGAAGAAGAAGCCTCCAGACCATCCACGAACGCCCACGGCCACTCTGCAATGGGGTATGCAAAACACAAAACGATGACGGTCCCGTTAACCTAACCCGGCATTAATTTACACTTGTTGTGGTGACAACAATATATATGTGTCATGTTACTTTTGTATGTATGTAGTACGATCCTTGATATATAATAATAATGTAAAGGACAATATATATGTAGGTGTTTACCAATTAAGAGAAAATGCATTTGACACCATCATGCTGCATGCTGTAATACTAACTATCATGTTGTTTCTTTGGCATAAATAATTGTAGCACATCCTAATAATCCTAATAGTAACATGAAATCTAATGTACAGTTTAAAATCAATTAACAGTATAAACTATTTGTACCTTACTATCTTTTGTCTAACCATTTTTATGTTTTTATACAATAGGAGGTTTATTTGGATTGGATGGTATAGGAAAAAGAGGACGTTAGAGCTGGAGGCCCAAAAGAAGGAGCAGTCTCAAGAACCTGTAAGTTAGTTGGGATTGTGACGAAACTTATATTTTTTAATTTTTCTGATTTGCTGGAGCATTTTGGTTTTCATTTAGCTCTGATGAGTGCACATGTTGTTTCACACTTGCAAATTATAGATGTTCAACCTAGGAAGCGATAAAGCCGATGAAGTTGATGAAGCCCTTCCTGCGCACATCATGTCGACGGAGTTCATCGCCATGTTCAATGGCCTCTTCCCGCGCACATCATAGCGGCGCTCACCGAGCTGTTCAACCTGGGAAGCGATGAAGCCGGCGAAGCTGATGAAGCCCTGATGCGCATGATCGGTGAAGGGGTAGACGACATCCAGGCAGGGGCGGCACAGATTGCTGCGGCATGACGCCCGTGACCGCTGCACGTCTAAGCGCACCACTAGTTCCTTAATGCATTGCAACCTTTTATTTCAGAACTTGTTTCACCTAACGGAGCCTGTTTTGCTCCTTGTTTCGTCTGTGTGGAGCCTGCGTTGCTCATCGTCGTCGTTCATGTTGTACCTGCACTGCTCACCGCCGTTTATGTCGAGCCTGCGTCGCTCATCGTCGCCCAGCATGCTGAGCCTGTGTCGCTCATTGTCGTCGCTGGTACCGGGCACCCTGTGTTGTATTTGAAGTTGAACTCAGCTAGCTGTCGTTGCAATGCAATCTACAGCCTGATCGGCAGGCTATTTGTTTACCTGTGGTTCTACACTGCTTGTCTACCCGTCCCTGCGCCAACATACCCTGTGAACGTCTGGATTGCCACTCGCTGTGCAGGCTGCCTCCCTCGTTGCAATGAGCGCATTACGCTATGCAACACACCACCGAGCATCTTCAGGTTTTTTTTATGGATAATGAAAGTCTGGACATTTTGTCGTGGAACGTAAGAGGTCTAAATCAGCAAGCTAGGAGGGATACCGTTCATCAGCTGCTAGCAGCAACCACCTGTTGTTGTCAAAAAAAAAAAAAAAAAAAAAAAAAAAAAGCAGCAACCACCTGCAACATCGCGTGCCTGCAAGAAACAAAACTTGCCCAGCTGCTCCAACATGATGCAGCATACCTTGGGGGATTTAGGCTTCGACAGTTTGCGTACAAGCCGGCTTCTGGCCCTTCACAAACAAGGGGTGGAATTGCCCTACTTTGGAACGACAACAAGGCAAACCAAACATTGTCACCGGGGATTATCGCCTATCTGCGACAGTGAAGTTCATAGAAACGGACGTCTCCTTTCTGCTGACCGTGGTCTACGGACCATCCCGCAGGGCAAACAAGCCGGCATTCTTGCAGGAGCTAAGATCGTTGAAGCCATCGACCGGCACAAGATGGCTCATCACGGGCGACTTCAATCTTATCTACAAAGCATCTGACAAAAATAATACGAGGCTTAGCCCAGCTCTTATGCGTCAGTTCCGTGAGTCAATCGATGACTGTGAATTAACGGAAATAACCCTGCAGAACAGAAAGTTCACTTGGAGCAACGAGAGGCAGTCACCAACGATGGCAAGGCTGGACCGATTCTTCTGCAATGCGGAGTGGGACATTACCTTCAGTAACCACGTCCTAAATGCCCTATCAACTTCCCTCTCTGATCATTGCCCGCTTCTGCTCTCAAACCAGGCGGGGCCTAGAAGACCGCGATCCTTCAAATTTGAGAACTTCTGGACACATCTCCCCGGGTTCATGGATGTGGTCAAGCGTTCATGGGAAGCTCCGATTCATCACCATGAGCTTTCCACGTGATCTACCACAAGCTCCAAAAAACGGCAAAGAATCTAAGAGCCTGGAGCAAAGAGACCATGTGTGATGCAAAAAAGATGTTCTTCGTGGCGCAGGAAGTAATCCTGAGATTGGACATTGCACAAGAGAGCCGTACACTGACGGCAGACGAAGCTAGATTGCGTATGAAGCTAAAGAACAAAATCCTGGGCCTCGCTGTAGTAGAAAGAGCAAGATGCCGTCAAGCTTCTAGAATCTCGTTGACAAAATTAAGTGATGCAAACACAAAATACTTCCACCGGAGAGTAAACGCGCGATGGAGAAAAAACCACATACAGAGGCTAAAGCGTGACAGCGGGTGGGCGTTAAACCATGAAGACAAGGCAGCTGTAATCCACGATCACTTCAAAAGTATCATGGGTCGGCCTGGTCCTAGGCAACACGACATCAACTGGGATGAGTTAAGGCTTGAGCGTATGGACCTAACGGGGCTCGATGCGGAGTTCACAGAAGAGGAAATAGAGATGGCACTCAAACAGATGCCGATCGATAAAGCCCTCGGGACCGGACGGTTTCACAGGCGCCTTTTTCAGATCATGCTGGGAAATTGTGAAGCCCGACATCGTAAGAGCGGCAAACGCCTTCCACGATCTGAGGATCCAGAATTTATAGATCATCAATTCGGCAAATGTTGTGCTCATCCCGAAAAAGACGGCTCTCGGCGCGGTTGGGGACTTCAGGCCGATTAGCCTCATCCACTCTTTCGCCAAGCTGATTGCAAAGATACTAGCGTTGAGGCTAGCGCCACACATGACGTCCATTGTATCCAGTTCCCAGAGTGCCTTCATAAAAAAACGGAGCATTCATGACAATTACATGGCCGTTCGAAATGCGGTATGAAGATACCACAGGACGAAGCAGCCGGCAATTTTCCTGAAGCTAGACATCACAAAAGCTTTCGACTCTGTACGATGGGAATACCTGCTCCACCTCCTCGAGCGTCTAGGCTTCCCCACTCGTTGGAGGGATTGGATTGCGGCCTTGCTTTCCACCTCCACATCAAGGGTACTGCTAAATGGGATCCCGAGCGCGCCAATCAAACATGGAAGAGGCCTACGACAGGGAGACCCGCTGTCTCCCCTCCTTTTCGTCATCGCAATGGAGCCCGTGCAGAAACTCCTCGACCTCGCAACCGAGCGAGGACATCTTTCCAAGCTGCGGGGACAAATGGCAAAGCTAAGAGTGTCAATGTACGCTGACGACACAGCTATCTTCATCAAGCCAACTAGAAGGGATGTGCTCTCGTTATCCCAGCTACTCAACATGTTTGGGGAAGTCTCCGGGCTGAAGACAAACTTCCACAAATCAACGGTCATCCCAATCCGATGTGAGCGGATAAACCTCAACGAGATCCTTGCTGGATCCCCTGTCAGCACCACGAGTTTCCCAACCAAATACCTAGGCCTCCCGCTTACTCACATGAGGCTGAGGCGGGTCGACTTTCAGCCGTTGATTGACAAAGCTGTCAGCAAAATCTCAATCTGGAACGGGCGGCACGTCAACCACGCCGGGCGGCTCACCCTGGTCAAGGCGGTGCTTACGGCGCAAGCAGTCTACTTCCTCACCGCGCTGCGCTCGTTACTCGAGGGAGTGCTCACCGATGTTGACCAACAGCCCAAAAAAATTCCTTTGGGCAGGGGGCCGAGGCCCTAACGGAGGAAAATGCAAGGTCAATCGCCAAGATCGGCCGGACCAAAAAATCGAGGAGGATTAGGCATTCTTCACCTCGGAAGATTTGCGAGAGCACTACGACTAAGATGGCTATGGAGGCGGTGGGCTCCAGTGGGGAACCTAGCGTCGGAAACTCCATGCACAAAAACGGACAACGGACAAGCTGCTGTTCGCGGCATCCACAACGGTGAAAATCGGCGATGGGGCCAAAGCACTCTTTTGGACAATGGCTTGGATTCATGGCCGGCGACGTGCGACATCGCGCCCCGTATCTATGCGATCTCTAGAAGAAAGAAACCTAACACTACAAAGAAGCCCCTGCGCGGAACAACACTTGGATTAGAGGCATCAACCAACAACACCGAGACTTCACTCACGAGCATCCGTCCGAATTCGTTAGACTTTGGCGAGAAACAACGCACATAGCCCCCTCACGCCAGCGCCCAAGATGCTATCTCAAGGAAGTTTGGTGCCGAGAGACGAATACACGGCGGCATCGGCTTATCAAGCACAATTTTTTGGAGCAACCTACACAAACTTCGAGGATTTAATCTGGAAAGCTTGTGCGCCACTAAAATGCAAATTCTTCACCTGGCTTCATTCCAGAATCGAATCTGGACTGCGGATAGGCTACAGGAACGAAATTGGCCGAATCAACACATCTGCACCCTTTGCGGATCGCACCCGAGACAGAATCCACTTATTTACCGAATGCAGATTTGTTAGAAGGATATGGACACACATTGCCACCTGGGCTTCCAATGAAAATCTACACCCCATCGTGGCCACAAGGACAGTCACTACACAATTGGTGGACGATGTATGCCAATCACCGGCTCGGAGCGTAAAGGGAGTCCGGCTTAATGATGTTGGTGAACTGGGAAATTTGGAAGGAGAGGAATGCAAGAGTCTTCCAAAGGAAAGAGGCACCTAGCTTTGTTGTTCTTTAGAGGATCAAGGACGAGGCGAGCATCTGGAAGGTGGCCGGTGCAAAGCATCTTTCGGCCCTTCTTTCGCCGCCCTCTTAATCCGTTTTAGGCTACCTTACGCTTTTTCCCTCCTTTTTGTATAGTTTTATTTTTCTTTGTTTACTGTTTTGCGCCGTCTGGCGAACACCTCCTTTTTAATATAACAGGCAGCTCTTCTACCGGTTCGTTTTAACAAAAAAAACATTACAGATGTGTGGTCTATCTCGTGGTCATGATAAGTACTTATAGTTTGGCACCTAAATGCCGGAAAATATGACAATGAGATAGTGATTAAAAGAGGAGTCAAGAAAAAAATGTGAAAACGGGTTAAATTTAGAAAATATTGGAAGGACAATGTGTACTGTCTACATATACCAATTGTTAAGCAAAATTTATGTGAAGGGTTAAATCTGGAAAATATCCAAAGGGGGTTGGGGAGGATTGAGATGGATATGACATGTAGGAGATTAAATCATCCGCAATTCTCTGACATGTAGGGGATTAAATCAGCCGCAATTCTCTGTAACCCTCCTGAACGAACAGTGCACAAATGATTTTTGGTCAATATAGGGTAGGCCTTTTACTTTGTTGATGATGTTACCTTGTTCAATTAGTCCCAAGTCCAAAGGGTAGACATAAACTTGAGGAAGGATGCCGCTGGTAGACAATTTTGAGAACCATGCTCTTTATAGAATGAATCCGTATGTACACATTGAGGGCCTTCCTTGCAAAAAAATAGTACTACCCTTATTCTTGACATTTGAATTCCTTTTTGGTCATGGGTACTACTAACACTAGTGTAATATCCTTTTCCCAAAATTAATGTTGATCGATGGTATGTTATAGCCATTGGTTGCATAGAAACACTAGTGCATATTTGAAAAGTCCAATTGAAGTCGCATCCCATCTTTCTCCTAGAGCACAATTTAAATATATACACAAGCCTGTACTAGCTCAACTGATCCTATGCCTCTTTTCTTTTGCATGGAGTAATTGTGACTAATAAGATTTTTCTAATGCAAGTTAATAAATATATTTTGTATGGACAATCTTCAAAATTCTCTTCTGCGATAACTTCCTAAAATTTTGCTTCCGCAACTTTAAAGTTGAAATGTGGTCATGTCGATTCCTCGCTAGATTGGGCCGGAATTGACACGTGTTCGTCGACCGTTGGAGCTCCCGAGATGGCGTATGGGGCTGCAGCTTCTCGCCGGGCGGTGATGAGCGGCAGACGAGAAACTAGATGGAGAGGAGGAGCCGTTGGAGGAGGGGGCGGCGGCGCCGGTGGGTGCAGGGGCGGCGGCAAATGAGACCGAGCCGAAAGCGATAGATATATTTTTATTGCTTGCTTATCCCCTAGAGATTACATGCCTCTTGCTTATATAGTCTTTCTAATGTCATTATAACATAAGGTGGAGTTAATCTCACCTTAGGCCATATGCCGTCGAGACACACTCGGTGTGGTTCATCTCTTAACACTACTATGTGCTAGGTTGTCATCCCCAAGAAGAATGCTAGGAAATGCATAGGTGATACTTGTGAATGTGTTGTTTGCAATCTAAGAAAATAAATATAAAAAGTCTATCCGCAGCGCACGTTATAAATACCACTTTGTAGCATTTCACCGGAGTAATCCAGGTTTTGTCATTTATATTCTACCATAGGGAGGAATAATTGAAAGGTGGGCACAAACATAATTAATAAGTGGCATACTTATGAGAGATTCTCATTACTAGTGCTAACTTTAGCGAGAATAAACCAATATTGATAATAATATGATAATGATAAATAAAGGAAGAGGCATCACACACGAGACAAGGAATAACTACTAAAAGTTAGACTTAACATTGGACTACTTTAAGAGACGTAATTCATCTATAGCATTTAATCTACTAAGTCATTACATCTACTCTAAGGCATATGTTATCATCTATAGCATAGTAAACTCTAGATCATGTATCCCATCGACTACCAAGGAAAATCAAGAGCGAAACAAGATATTCCCCTCGTACTCAATGTCCACTTGTCTTATAGACGGAGGGTGGATTCCAAAGGACTCAACAGACTGTCACTCCCGCGATCTACCACACGACCCTGAATATAAGGTGCATTCGCAGGTAAATCATATATAAACACCACGCTTACATAAATATCTTTACCACCTAACCCACTCGAGTATTGAATTAGGCGCTCTACGAATAGATACATAAATCTATCATAAACTACATCTATATCAATCATACTATTAGAATAAAGTAAAAACATAGCAAACAAACACATATTATAAATAAAGTGCAAAGTCATAGATACAAGATAATATTCGCATCAGTAAAACTTGAAGATCAAGAACTGGGTAGGCACACCCAAAATCTAATTGAATAAATGCGCTAATCAACTTGGATGAACTAGAACTAGATGAACTAGAACTAGAACTGGTAGCTAACCCTAATCTCTCGGTGGAGATACTCTCTTCTACTACGCGACTTGGTTGATGATGACTAATAATGAATTATAATTGAATTAGGGTTTAACCCTCGTAGGCGAAGGTCTTTCTTATATAGGCCTTGGTGATGAACGATGACCATTGGATCAAACGATCTTCAATAACGGTGTAGATACAACCTCAAAGTCGGTTACAAACCGACCTAGAAAGCCGAGGTCGACGGTGGGTCCCACCTAGCGGCCGGCCAAAATGAGCCCCGGCGGCCGCCGGGGTTTACCTCCCTCGGCCTCTCGGTTCCTTCCGGTGTCCTCTGGTACCTTCTAGAATGTTTTAGTCCACTTTTCGGGTTGAGTTACTTCACGGTCAAGTCTTGTCATCATATCTCTTGTATATTCCGAAACTTTCTCCATCTTTCTCTTTTTATCTGTTAAGTCCCCGGAAATACATAAATCACCAAAACTCGTGGAACTTATTAGTATAAACCTCTAAACTAAGTATATATTCAATTTATGTCCTTATTTCATCTCTTGTTGACATATAAAAGTATAGGATAACAAAAATCAACACCGGCTAGTGGGACTTGTAATCTAAGCAATCTCTATAAGGTTTCCATATACGATCGAATACCTTTTATAAACATATCCTATTTATTTATTTCCTAATAAGGGTCTCCCTTGTAGATGAGATATCCCCTTGCACACCAAAAATTTCTAAGATAATCCTAACTTGAAGACGAAGCAAACTCGGACTCGTGCGGGAGAGGGAAGGTGGCGGCGCCGTGGCGCCCCCTTGCGGGCGCACCCCCCCCCCCTCTCGGGACGGCGGCCATCGCGTCGAGCCCATCTAGCCACTCGGGCTGGCCCACTCGGATCATGACATTTCCCCACCGCTCGACGAGGCGTGGTCCACGTGCCGCCTAACCCACCACGTAGTGGCGAAGGGCAGCCCGATCGGGAAGTGACCACACCGGCCCGAAGTAGAAGACGAGAGGACCGCACTTGTCATTGTCGCCGTTGCGCATACATCGGCGTCCTTGTCGGTGAAGGAGAAGTCAAGGTGGAGGTCGCCGGGTAGATGCTGAACTTGAAGCTCAGGCCGGCTGCACGAAGGGGCGTTCCGCCCATGCACGGCGCATGACGGAGGCGCCGAGGGTCCCTCGACAGCTCGATCATCTAGCGGGTCGGGGAGGAGACGTGTAGGTGTAGGTCGTCGGCACCGTTACCTTAGCATGGAGCTGCCCGCGATGACGCGTGACGGAGCGGCGTGGGGCGGCGAGGAGGTGAAGTCGAGGAGGTGGCCGTGAGGAGGTCGGTCGGGCGTGTTGACGGGCGGCCCCAGCTGGATCTCCCTCGTCCATACTACACCAACGGTGACGTTGTCGATCGCGAAGAAGACGCCGCCGTTGTTGTCGAAGAGGAGGACAATGGCGCCCTCGATCCGCTCGTCGGGGCGTGCTGGAGAAGAAGGACGCTCGCTGAAATGCCCGATCCTCCCGAGGGCGGTTGGGGAGGTGGAAGCCCACCGCTACGCCATGCAGCGGACGTTCTCCCCAAAAGCAGAAGTCCCGGAGAAGCTCTGACGGCGGGGATGTAGTAGCGGTGGAAGTACCTCACAATGCCATAGTGGAGACTCCACTCCGCGCCGTGGCTCGCAGCCGATGGCATTGGAGATGATCCCGAGCTCCTTGTTGGTCGTTGTGGGCCAAGTGCAGCTCAGCGATCATGTCGCTCGACGCCGACCCATCGATATCGTCCCATTGCCACAAAAAGGCGTTCTTTGGCCCGCATGCGTCAACCAAAGCGCAGCCCGCGATGTCGTCGCCGATGTCGCCGGGTCGGTGGTGGTGGCCGGCCTTGTTGGCGCCGCCGCCGCCGTGCTTGGCGTCATCCGCCTGCCGTTTGTAGCGGCGGCAAGGTCGATGGCGTCCTCCATCGAACGGGCTCGAACCACTCGAGTGCCGTTCGGCGTGTCACGCAGCCTCCGACGAAGAGGCGACACGGTGGCGCCGACCCTCAAAATCCATGCGTGTAGCATAGACTTCGGAGGCGTCGATGTAGTCGCCCGCCTTGCCGCCCCGGGAAGGTGGCGCGTGCGCCCCGTAGTGTCGGGTAGGCGGGGGTCCGGCGATGTCGCAGCGCCAGTGAACTCGTCCCACTCGATCGGGGACTTCTTCTTGACAGGTCCATGAAGCGATCGCAGCGTAACCAACAAGGTGGAAGGCGCCGAACTCACGTAGTAGTCCGGTCGATGTCCAAGTTGAGCTCGTGACGGGAGCTCCGACTGCGAATCCGAGAGGTCGTGGTCGCCGGGCCGCCGTACTCCCGGACTTGCGCACGCGTGACGTAGCGAGGGGGTGTGATGCCGCGGGTGGCACCATGGGCCTGGCGCCGCGGTGGCGCGGTCGTCGCGCGCCGCGAGTAGCGCCCGGGTAGGGGCAGGGCGCCGCGGGTGACGCCATCTCGCCAGAGAATCCTCGCGGCGGTCGCAGTGTGTCGGTGGAGAGGAGAGGGCAGCCGGTGCCGCGGTGTCGCCGAGGACGACGCCGATGATGGCCGGTGCGCCACGCATAGCGCCATCTTCCTCCTCGAGCCGAGGATGGCGGGGTCGGAGCCGCCGACGTGGGCCCGCGGGCGGAGGGGGCGGCGCCGGTGGCGCCCGGGCCGCCTGCCCGGCGCCGGCGGCGGCGGCCGCCGCGGGCTGTCCTCCGGGCGTGGTCGCCGTGACGTCGCGGGGGTCCTCGAAGTGATGCGGGCGCACTCCATGCGATAGGCGGGTCTCCATGTCGTTGAAGCGCCGGCCGATCCGGCGCGCGTTGTCGTCGAGGAGCGCCTTTAGCGCCGCGGTGAACTCCTTCATCTCGGAAGCCATGGGTGGTGGGAATCGTCCCCGGTCTCCGGATACCAGTATGCCGATTCCGGCTGATTGGGCCGGAATTGACACGTGTTTGTCAACCGTTGGAGCTCCCGAGATGGCGTATGGGGCTGCGGCTTCGCCGGCGGCGACGAGCGGCAAGACAAGCAACTAGATGGAGAGGAGGAGCCGTTGGAGGAGGGGGGCGGCCGGTGGCGGCGGCGCGGCGCGGCGCGGCGCGCGGGGGCGCAGGCGGCGGCGTCTTGCGGCGCTGGGTCAGGGGCGCGGCGGCGGAGACCTGGAGCCGAAAGCGATAGATATATTGTTATTGCTTGCTTATCCCCTAGAGATTACATGCCTCTTGCCTATATAGCCCGGCTAGTGGGACTTGCCGGGGCTCCCCCCTTCCCCCGCGCGCCCCCGGCCCCCTCTCGGGCCGGCGGCGGCGCTGTCGTGCCCATGTAGCCACTCTGGGCTGGCCCACTTCGGATCATGACAGTCATCGAGAACGAGGTGTGGCTAATTAATAAAGCAAATCTTTGATTTTCTTGTTGGCCCATTTGCCTATATTTTACACATGCTCACTGCTGTAAATTATCCTTTGCATGCCTTTTTTTTTTCTCGAACACATCCTTTGAATGTCTGTTGGCTACTAATCTTTCTACTTGATATGATCCAGAGAAAACCTTACTTCAGTTGTTGGTATGCTCATGAAACGTTAGAAAGATGAAACGTTGGAAAGATGACCTTACTTCAGTACTAAAATTATTCATAGATTCATAGAAAACGAGTACCATTAGATTTAGTTGTAGAATATACAAAAATGCTAGTATAATTCACTATGATCTTGGTCAAACTAGGATGGAGGGAGTGCAATCATTCATATTTTTTTTTCACTCCGACTTAGATGTTTATTTTTCCTTGTCTAAAATATCATTACAAAGCATTATTATGTGTCGTTTCCATGATGGTCACAGGACCAATCTAAATGCACTCGTACTCGGTTCCATACTCTTCTAAAAAAGGAAAAGCCGCTGTTTCTTAAGGAGCTGAAAAAGTTATGGATGAAAGAGGAGGCTGATAATCTTCCATGGTATCAGGGGGAGTTCTCCGCCTCAAACACTCTCCTCGTGGATCATTCCCCTTACAAAGCTCTGCGGGATCCGGTAATAGATACGGTCAACCTCTAATTTCACTCCTATATATTAAGTAGTAATATAACACTAACTTGATTGGTTAATTGTCTATTGCATTTTGTATATCTGCAGCCGCACACCACCATTTTTCCTCCCTCCTACAGCTATAAGAACTGCATGCATGATTCATCATTGGGTAATGATTCATCATTGGGTAATGAAAGTTATGTGATGGTATGTGTGATTAATAACATACATGAACAGGACCCACTGGAGATCTTTGGCCGTACTAGCAGAGCCTTGCCACTGCAGATGACGTTCCTTGTTTTATTAGGGAGCATCCTTTTGGACAGTCTCCAATCACACAGACTCATCCTAACTGAACTTTTACAAGCAAGTACTACTCGACGAGCATACTTTTTAAAGAGAAGGTGGACGATCAGCCCAACTAGTAGGCAGTAATATAACTTGTTATATTTCTATTGTTTGCACTCAACTCCAAGTTCGTGTGGAAAGTTAGTTGTGTACAGCTATAACAAGTTATTAGATCTTTTATGTTGACAAGGTAGTTGTAAATATACCTTTGACGAGGCAGTTGTAAAGATTCACTGATAATCGATCATGTTCTGTGTAACGTACATTGATGTTCTCTGCTTCCTCGTGTGATGTTCTGTTTCAAACGGGTTGCAGGTCTTTTGGATTCAGTCATTTTTGTGTTAGAGAAATGCTAAAAAATACTTGTTCTGTTCTGATTCTTCTGATGTTCTATTCATTCTTATGTCCTTTATTTGTAACATTTAGATTTTACATCTTGTGAGGGCATCCTAAAGTTGGAATGTGGTCATCCTAAAGAAGAGTGTCCTTGATCCACGTAACACTACATCTACGTGTAGGAGGACACTCCAACCAACCTAAAGGAGAGATTCACCAGTTCGAGTTCACCACTCACTAGCAGGAGCGATGGCTGCCATGTTGCCGACCGGAGCAACAGGAGCCTTGACTACTTGATCCGTTGTTGCCTGCCGGCCTAGCCCCAACGGCCGGCGCCCGCCATGAGCGGCGTCTAGGAGCGAGGGGACTGGAGCAGCGGCGAGGAGCCGCCCGACGGCGGCCCCGCCAAAATGCGGCTCCCGGTCGGCGCTTCGCCCGCCCCGCCCGGAAGAGCCGACGTCCCCGTGCCTAGCCCGTCGCCCACACCGCTTTCGGGAGCCGCCTACGCCCTTGCCCCCTCGACGATGCGCTGCCGCCGCGCCGCCGAATCATGCAGATCGAGCGCGCCACCAAAGCTCAACACGGAAAGGGGACAGCACGGAAAAGGGATTTTTCCCTCCCCCACGCGCCCCAGGCAGAACCCTAAAGGCCAATTCATCACAAGTTTCCAATAATACCCCTGAATAGATCTCCTACTCTACCGACAGAGGGCATATTTGGCTATTTTAAAACCGCCCGGTTCACGGTTCAGAAAAAACCGGCCGGTTCAGCCGGTTTTTCCCGTCCGATTGCATGGCCAATCTTTTAAGTGACCTGGACCGATGTAGGCTCTGTTCGGTCTTTTAGCGGTCGAACCGTCAAGTCCGTCCGGTTCGAAAAACTAGGCTCTAAAGACTGTCTCCCAAAGTAGACACTGGAATCTTGGATGGTGCCATGGTTGATGTGACTCCAAACTAGCGGTCGAACCGCCGGGTCTTTAGAGACTAGTTGTCTAAGGTTTGCACAACGTTTGGCGAAGCATTAAATATAGATAAATAAAATAACTAATTACACCGTTTAGATATACTTTACGAGACGAGTCTTTAGAGTCTAGTTAGCACTAGGACAACAATTAGCGCAAACAAACCAAAAATGCTACCGTACGCTTTTTAGCCGCTTGCCAAACTTAGGCGGGAACTAAACACACAATTGAAATGTGAAACCTCTCTGCAGTTCTGCATCGTAGGTTGCTTCGGCGTGATACAGGTAGCTCTCGCTGGCAGAGCGGCTGGCTGGCCTTCAGGTTGTTTCCGCGTGACGAGGGATTGAAGCAGGCGGCAGGCCAACTCGTCTAATCACATCAACCATGGCTTTGGCGTGTGGTATGCCATGTCCGAGGCATGCAGCGTCGTGACCTTGCATGCACACTTCAGTCCCGTGAGCAGCCAAAAGCAGCCAAACAGCCGTTGAGCTTTTCCACCGCTGCACTATGCACTGGGCACTGTATCACTGTATTTGCTAATGACTGAATCACTGAAGGCAGTGGTCAGCTCGGCATGTACTCCTATGCAATTGCTGCAGCTTTCTTGGAGAAAGTACACAGAGAATCTCATAGATATTCTGTGCACTTTATTTTTGCTGTAGTTAACCTGGACGTCATCAGATTGTTTTTGGGGTAATTTATTTATCCTTTGCTTGACCATTCAATTTTATTTTCATAATCTTGCTTGCAACTGCAACCATACACTACTAAAAATGTAATCATCGTGACCTTTTCTTCTGATCTTGTGGAGCAGCGCCATCCTTCACTGCTCCCTCATGCATCCGCCCGCTGCATGCACTGCATGCACAACGGTCATGCTTTTTTTTTTTTTTTTTTTTGAAAATGTCATGCTTACGAGTATTCTCTTTCAATAGCTAATAAAACGATCTCTTTATTTTTATTCGTTCCAAAGAGCTGAAAGACAAAACAACGTTTAAAATATCATGAAAACAATTGCTTCAAAAATCATTTTCTGATTGTACCGATGACTTTCTGCTTTTCGAGTACAACAAAAATTTGAAAATAACCCGGTCCATCATTGATGTCTGATTGATCATTGATGTCTGATGCATCATGCATGCTGCGCACTCTAGCATGTGCTGCCGCCCTTGATCGAGGCACGCCTTTCAGAAGCTACCTGTTCAACTTGTGAGGGCATGGATTCTGCATCCGATGCATCAACTTGTGAGGGCATGGATTCTGCATGCATCCGATGCATCAACTTGTGAGGGCATCGATTCTGCATGCATCCGATGCAGAATTGCAGAGAGGTTCCACGTTCAATGCAATCTTGGATGGTGCCATGGGTTGATGTGACTCGACGACTTGGCAGCTTCAATAGCCTCCAAGACTGAAGCAGCCTGAACCGTTCCGATGATACAGCCGGTTCAGAATTGCAAAGAGGTTCCACGTTTCAATGGAATCTTGGTGTCGTGGAGGAACCCAAAGCAAGGCAAAGCACTTGTGGGTGGGAGCATCCACTCGTGAACCTGAATACAGGCCCACACCTGCCCGTCGGTACGGGTATGCGCCATGCACAGATATCGATGCGCGAGCCTGTCCACTGTGCCGCGCATGGTGCACTGATGGATGCTGTGTGTATGCTCTTGTGCCACGCTAGCTGCTCAATAGGTCATTTGGTGTCGTTTTACAAACTTTTAAAGATCTGCTGCTTCCTGCACATAATTTATATGATCAAATAATAATATTTATGATGCCAGAAGATATAATTTTATTTTTTGTTGATTGTATTTTATAGTATTTCTATCTCATATCATACTGTATATCTTTATATTTTTTTCTATAATTCGATGTGTTTAACCACACAGCCGGGCGTCCCCGCACATTCTACCACACAGTAAGAAACTTGAAATCCGTATGAGTAGCGGCACAGGTACACCGTACACCGGTGCTTTAACTCAGCGCTGTTACAGGCCACGCGCCCACACGCTGGGTCGCCATTGCCTTGGACGGCACACGATACAGTACCACAGACACCTCTCACGAAGCCAGAGAGGTGGTCGTTGGAAGCGCGCCGGTGCTATTTAAGACCTCTTCGCTGTGCTCCCATTTCATCCTCCATCTCCTTCCTCTTGGTTCTGTTTCTTCTCAGTCTAGACTAGAGGCCTCTCTTTCTGTCCGCCCGCTAGATCAATTGGCACTCAAGCAACAAAGCTCAAAAACCAAACACCATCCACCACTTCACCCTCCTTGGCAAGCGATTCTGCGAACGGCGCAGGTTCGTCTTTGCTACTTCACGTACCAGCGACTCTTAAAGAAATACTTCATTTAATTGCCCAAATATTCATCTTTTAATTCATTTTCTCTGTCTGTCATTAAGGTAGTACTTTACTACTGCTTCATCAAACATTAGAGGCAAAGCAAAGTTGAGATGAGGTGGACAAGAAAGAAGAAGAAGCCTCCGGACCATGGACGAAGGGCCACGGCCACTCCGCAATGCGGTAGGCAGTTCGTTCTATTAGTCCTTTCGCTTCATTAATTTCTTCGGCAGAACCATGCTATTCACTGAGGTGGTTACCTATGAAATATAATGTACGGTTTAAAACTCAATTTGTAGTATACTATGTGTATCTTATTATTTTCTTTCTAACCTTTTTTATGTTTTTATACCACAGGAGTTTTATTCGGAATGAATGGTATAGGAAAAGAGCAGGTTAAGGGCAGTCCCAACGCGGCACGAAGTACATAACTATTACATCAGCAAAACGTCATCAATAGAAACCATCCTCCCAACACCTTGATCGTGGCTTTAGCAGCTTGAACATGCGCTATCTTGATGATAAGCGAAGTGGTCGTGAGCACTTCGGCACTAATCCCTTCAGAGGTTGCTCAAGCTCGACCGCCTCAACGGATGCCCCAATAGAGGCTGGTGTCCGTCCTCCATCAACCATGCATGGCGTGGACTTCTCCGTCCATCACTAAGACAATGTCGGGTATCAACACCCTCGATACCCTCACAACAACAAATGCAGTAAATCCTTCTTGTTGACGGGCTTTACATCAACTCTAGCAGCTCAGAATTTCGCTCGGGCGTAGCACTTTGATGGTGAAGTGCATCAATTGGCGGGCGTCCATCAACAGCCCCAAGGACGAGTGCAAATTAAGGTCAACCAGCAGCAGACCTCCATCCATCTCCGATGCGTCCCCGCTTCTTGTGCCGGTCATATGGCGGCTCGGCAAGCTCGACCGGCACCACAGCTTACTACAACCCCTGCAGTTGCAACCACCGGCAACGTTCGGTGCGGCACCTCTCGGCAACCATCTGCACGTGCTCCCATGCATAGCTATGGTTTACATGGTGGCAACACACATATGCACCAGGAAGATGAGCTAAAGCTAATTAGTAAACATGTATGACACATTAATACATACATGTGTAATTAGAAATATACGTGAATGATCAATTCAAGCATGACATAGCATTTATAAACAAATAGAAGGGAGCACACTGCCCCATTTCATGCAAAAGCTCATCAACTGAGTTTAAATTTGGAGAAGTCATCATACTGAAGGTGCGATTTGTTTTGTTGCGCCATCTCAGTCAAATCTTCTCTAGTTTGACTAGATTTTTGTACCAAATCTTCTAGTTTGCATTCATGTTTGATTCTCACACGTGCTATTGAGAAGAGCATTAATAAAGAAAAATAGGAAGCAAATTGCATTATGCCTTGGACTGTGACAAGCTAATGTGTGGTGCTCCTTTTGGTCATGTTAAGTTGGCCAGAAAGATACTAGCAACAATTGCATGGACCTGCACGTAGCACATAGTGCCATGTATGTATGTACACCTCGACATACCATCCATGTATACATGGAGGAGACGACCATAGACGTCATCGGCACCCGGACGACGGTGTTGATCCACTGCACACGTCAGGCTTCAGCTACTACCATCACTACGCGCCAGCCCACGCCGACGAGGCGGACAACATAGGCGAGTGCAAGTCTTCATCAACTACTACAACTTCAACTACTCCACGTGATTAAGTTCCACAGCGTACCACGACGACGTTGCCGACGAAGTCAAAGCTACATCAATCATGTGAGTGCTACTACTCTACAACAACGTGTCGCTCGACACCGACGAGGCGAACGACACAGCGGTGTGGCTAACGCTCTAGCCACGTTCGCCGCTCATGGACAACGAGGCCATGGACACGCCGACGCCAACCCCATCTACACCAACACACAAGCATGGAGACGTGAAGCGAAGATCGGCGACGACGACCAACGAACTTAATCGGAGGTACCCCGTGAGCTTGACTCACGGGGGTAATTAACTAGGAGCTTTTCGAGGCCCTAGGAACCATGAAGACCACATCGCCTATGTCGAAATGCCGACGAGCAGGCTATTCGTGGAGCGCATATGTATCGAAAACCTATGTTTGTATTTTCAGTAAATATGAATAAATATGTGTTCTCATCCTTTTTGTTTCTTTTGTGTACTTTAGTACACCGCACGCCCAAGCACATTTATTTTTATTCGCACGGAGAGATCCTCCCCTCCCGAGTGATTTTTCTGCAAGGAAACACATAGATATTGTTAAGTTTTATAAAATTAGTGAAACTTAAGAAAGTTTGGCATACATGGATTCTAGGAATTGGTTTATTCAGAGATAGAGACAGTACAATTAGATAAGTAATTCATATGATAGAATTAACTTAATTAGGACCTAATCTGATCGCCGTGTTAGCATGGTCAATATACTAATTAATATATATAAGCACAATTTTCGGACCAAAATAAAGTTTTTGACAGACTCTCTTTCAAGAGAACAATAGTGTACTAAGCCATGACCATGAACTTGTTATCCTAAAGCTTTTCTTAAGATGTAATGTAGTAATGGTATACAGTATCCATCGGTGCTGACGTTACATTTTGAGATGAACAGACGTTACATTTTGAGATGAACACAACAGTGTATTAAGCCAGTTTATTATAAATAGCAAAATTGTAAGCCGACAAGTGCGCAACAGCATTGCCATTGCTTTGGGTTTCTCCACGCTACCATGGCACCACCATCCCAGATTCCAATCTAAGAAAGGACCGTGGGTTGCAATGAAACTAGTGATTTGGGCGAGCCCTTGCGCGCCTGGCGCCGCAGGCTGTCCGTCATGGTTTGCCCTTGTTCATAAATTTGGGCAATTTGTATTGAGCTGGGCCATTACGTAGCTTGTCTCTGTAAAGGAGCCCATCACTGCTGAAGGGTAGTTGGGCCAAGTGCCGTTGGAATTTCGGGAACCCTGTACTGTTTTTTTTTTTTTATGTTGCTGGGCTTTGTTTGCCCAGTTGGGCAGCCATTTTCGCTGCATGCACAACCATTTTCGCTGCGTGCACCAAGGTGGGAAGGGGACCGCTTGAGGGAAGGAGTAGTGTCATGGTTCGTTTCTGTTGGATTTATTTGAATCTCAATCCATCCGTAGTTACTCTGTAGCAAGTAAACATGAGAAAGAAATACTGTGTAGAACACACTAAAAAGATAGGTGCTGTTTTGGGCACACAGATTAAATATGAGACATAGTATATTGCAAACTAAACATGTGTAACAAATTCAGAACCATGTTCTAGCTCAATCTGATTTGCGATCTCAAATGATAGAAAGACATCTATACTGGCGTAGTTAATCTGTTCTGGTGATAACCGAAAGTCTCCCCAGCGGTGGTGATTGATTGGCGCCTTTTTCTTTTTGACGAGGAATGTGTAGAACCGTCGATGCTAGGGTATCCAGTGAAGGGCCTTATCGCGTTGGCGACTATGGCGGCAACCAGACCGTCAAGGCACAGTGGGACCGGACGAACGTCGCCAACAGAGCCAGAACCGAGCGCAAGAAAAACAAGGTAACGATCATGTTCCACACTTCATGTCCTTATACAAGTAATTGCGACCATCCATCTGGTTTTGTATCTGACCATATCTTTTAGTTTCGTCTCGCAACGCCGCGACAAAATGGCGCTCCACCAATCCCTATTGTGCCCATTGTGACGACGATGGTGAGGATCATTGTCCAGAGTATGAAGATCTGAACAGCTGCCTGGGCGCCAATTTTTTTTCATATTATATATCAATTGTATCTATGATTGTCTAGACTAAATGTCAATGTATATTGTCTACTCTTTTTGTGGGCCTTCTTAGAAAAAAAAAAGAGAAATCGTAAAAAAAAAAGTACATATCGTCATAATGGGCTAGGTAATGGGCCAGCCAAATTCAAATAACCTGATGTTCTGGGCCAGGCCAATACAAAATGGACCACGCGTGGCGCCGGGCGCGCGAGGGCGTGCCTTCATCACTAGTACGTATTAGTAGGTTATGAATGCGAGGAGAAATAGAAAATAGAAGGAAAACAAATACTACTCCGTAATAAAGAAATTTTGTACACAAGTAGAAGACTAATTTTTGTAAATCTTGCTCTTGTTATTTGACTTATAGCCAAGCACTCGATCTTTATTTGGTATTTTTCTTTTACAAAAGCCAGTAAACCTAACTTTTATAGAAAGCTTTGAGAGTGTTAGAGTTCCAAGAGAACCAAAGGTATAGGAAACATGCTGCGGAGACCAGCTTACATGGGAGCAAGGATTATTCTTGCTTGAGTACTTTGCATATGCGCCTTGGTGATGATGTGAAGCTAGAAATTTCCTTACAGCCCTAAGGCACGACGACACGCCACAAAGCCGACCTGTGTGTCCTGGCCCAAGCACGGCACGGCGACGACACGACATGAAGCCTGACTTTGTGTCCTGGCCTTCCGCGGTAAGATCCCGCGACAGGTGCTCCTGCTCGCGCCCCGTGCTGGGCCTTGCCTGTGCAGCGCGTCGTGGTCCAGAAGGCGAGCCGGTGGTTCGTCCTGCCTCGAGGTCGCCCTTGCCTACGGGTACGTGCTGGGGGGATGAGGCGCATAGTAACACAAAGGACTACAAACAGGTAGTAACACAAAGCTGGAACCTTTCTCGTCATAGACCTTTCCAAAGAAAGCTTCATTACCTTGCTACTGACCTTAAAGTTTGGAGAAGGAAAAAGCCCAAACTCTCTGATAGCCTGTAGGATATCGAGAGCAAGATGCTTCAACTCCAGTCTCTGCCACCGCAACAACAAAATTTTTCTGATAAAAAAGAGCTCATGCATCATTAGGAAATTTTGGCCAAGCAAGAGGTTTACCACCGACAAAGGTACAAAAAGAACTGGGCTACAAAAGGTGATAGAAATACTAATTTTTTCCCATAAGTCCATTCTGAAAAGAGCCAGACAAAACAATATCACTTATCTTACCAATGCTGATGGCTCTACAACTACAACCCCTCAACAAATAGAGTCAACTTTTATCTCTTATTTTACTGACATTTTTCAAGCACATGCACAGCCTACTCTAGATGCAAGTAACATAATTCAAGGTATAGAGCCGGCCAACAATCAAGCTGAAGAACACACCTATACTACTCCGGACTTGAAGGAAATCCATGGAATCATCAAGGCGATGTGCACAAATGCCTCTCCAAGACCGGACGGTATATCGGTTGCTTTTTATAAGAGTGCTTGGGAACTCATAAAACATGATCTTATGCAGGTGGTCAATGATTTTTATAAATATGCTATCTTACCTGATGATATTAATAGAACGTTCTTGGCTCTCATTCCCAAAAAGATAGCACCCACAGTGCCTCAGGGACTTCGTGGCCAATTAGCTTGTGTAATGTGTCTTATAAGATTATTGCTAAGTCTCTTGCCAACAGGATTAGAGAGCATTTGCCTGATCTTATTCATCCTTCTCAATCTGCTTTTGTGCAAGGCAGGCGTACTGCTACTAACATCATCATTACCCAGGAAATCATCCACTCTTTTCATTTAAAAAACTGGAAAAAATAGTGCTTTCTTGCTAAAAGTGGATCTTGCTAAAGCTTTCGACGGTATTAGTTGGACGTTTATCTCTCAGACTCTTACAAATTACCAATTCTCTAAGCATTTCATTCATCTCCTGCATGCTTGCATTTCGACTACTTCAATGCAGGTACTGGTTAATGGTAAACCTTCACATTACATATATCCTTCAAGAGGCATCAGGCAAGGTTGTCCTTTATCCCCCTACCTTTTCCTTATTGCTATTAATGAACTATCAGATATGCTCCAAATTGCATTGCAGAATGGAAACATTTAAGGGATTCGCCTTGGCAATACAGTCCTAGCATACACGCTCTCCTTTTTGCAGATGATCTAATCATTTGCGGACAAGCAACCGAGGAGGAAGCCCTTACCATCAAATCAGCCCTCGACCATTTCGTCAAAGCTTCAGGTCAACTTCCAAACTTAAGTAAGTCCTCTATGCTCTTTAGTAGGAATGTGTCCCCAGCTTTGGTTTACGCTATTAAAACCATCTTTCCTATGGCGGATCTTAATCCAAACACCGCTCACCTAGGTCAACCTCTTCTTTTTTTCCCACAAAGATAGAAATAGGGCCTAGGCTTTTATCATTAACAAGTTTAGAGCAAAGCTTACTACTGTCAAAGCTAACAAGCTAAATCATGCAGGTAGGCTCATTTACATTGTTTCGGTTCTCGCCTCCATCCCTATTTATTATCTTTCAATTGTTCTTTTCTCTAAAGATTTCATTGCTAGTATAAGTGCTATTATTAGAAAATTTTGGTGGGCAAGAGTGCAAGAGGACAATGCTACAAGTCCCTTTCCTTACAGATCATGGAAAGGCATTTGTCAATCAAAAGACAACGGAGGCTTAGCAATTAGAGACTTTTATATTGCTAATAAGAGTTTAATTCTTAATGTAGCATGGAGGATTGCCACCGAAAAAAGGACGAGTTCCTTGCAAAGGTCCTTAAATCACAATACTACCCTCACAGGTCTTTTTGGACAGCCTCCAAAAATTCACCGAAATCTATTTTCTAGTCTTACGTAATGCAAGTAAAGGATATTGTTCGAGCCAACTCTACAAGTCTGAGATCCATAAAGGTAACTCAAATATTTGGAATACCCTGTGGTGTGATATTTGGGATACAATCCACTCGAGCTTAATCTTCCTGTAATAGTGGCTTCCCTTCCTCTTCTTGTTAATCAACTTTGGAATCATCTCTCTCAAAATTGAATGTGGATCTCATCAATCAAGCAACGAACACTATTGCTAAAACTGCCATTGTTCATTCTAATGATGATGATATAGTCGTCCTAAGCCTTCTCCCCGATGGCTCTTGTCCCGCAAAAACAGGCTTTTCAATTTCTAAATGCAGGTAATCGATACAACCTGTGGCCCTCCCGTGGTCCAAGAAGTGTAACTTCACAAGCCAAGAAGATTATGAGCCGTGTCTGGAAGCTGAAGAATTGCCCCCCAAATCTAAAAACTTTCTTTTGGAGACTCATCAGAAGGGCCTTGGGCCATAGGTATAAGAGCAGGTCATTACTCTGATAAAATCTCCAAGTTATGCTCTTCTTGTAATGCCCCGTAAAATGATAGTCACCTTTTCTTTCAATGCAATCATCCTAGAGCTACTTGGTTCACCTATAACCCTCCTATCCTTGTCTCTAGCCTTCCTCAAGAAGATGATGGAGTTCAAAACATTATTGCTTCCTTAATCTATGACCAAACTACAGATGACAGCCTCGCTCATTTTATTTGTACTATGTGGTACCTTTGGAAGGCTAGAAATGACAAAACTTTTAAAAATAAAGAGTGGACTGTTTGGCAGGTCCATACCGTTGTAAATGCTGACTTGCAGGTTTTAAGATACTTAGCTCAGGATGTACAGATCTACCATGATGGTTGGTCACCTCCACAACAACGTAGTGCTGCATATGAACTGACTTCTCCCATATTCTATCTCAAATATTCATGCCTACTCATAACTCTCTTTGGTCTGTCTCTCATGATTTTCAGGAACAACCTTCTTCACCTTTTTACAGGATAAACTTGCCTGCCACTTTGGAGGGTGTTCGTGTCTACACGGATGCTTCTATTACTCCTAATCAAAATCAAATCATTTACAGGAATGCAGGTCTTGGCGTATTCATCATAGGTTCAACTCAAGGTCGCCAGTATAATGCTTACATAAAAGCCCATCTCCCGGCTGCTGGGGTCAACGAAGCAACCTTCCTATCCGAAGCTGCAGCTCTTGCTCTTGAAGGTACCATTATTTGCAAGCTGGGGGTCAACGAAGCAACCTTCCTATCCGATAACCACCAACTTGTCACCAACATAAACTCTTCCCCAAATGCATCCATTCCAAGATGGGACGCCCGTACCTTCACTCATATTTGCGGGAACATGACTGCTAGAAGGAATTACAAGGTCTACAAAGTCTCTAGGAATATAAACACCATCGCTCATGTTCTTGCATCCTAATCTAGAATTTCCCAAGATTTAGTTGCAAATTGTCAATGTAATCTGCCATTGTGCAGCTCACATCTCGAGCTGTCTGTTCGGGACAGCTCTTGATCTTATACAAATGTGTACATCTTACCCACTTAACAACTTTATGTTGTTAATTATTAATATATATGTTTGTTATAAAAAGAAAGCAAGACTCTATGTTCAACTTGTCATCGGACCTCGTAGCATAGCAAAAGATGCCCACACAGGTAAATGGAAAAAATTCAAGATACGATTCTTTGCTTGTTTTCAAAAAGCGATAGACATCTGAACTTTGCTTGTTTTCAAAAAGCGAGAGACATCTGAACTTTGCTTGTTTTCAAAAAGCGAGAGACATCTGAACTGTAACGAGGACGTCTTTTTCCTTGCCTAACTTATTCTGGTAGAAAAATAAATATATTTAATATTCTATAAATGTTGATGCTATTCTCTGAAAACAAATATATAAATTAGGATTTCATAACTGCTTGAAAACAAAATCTCAATTACGAGGAATTTCTTGGCATGCACGGGGGACATATCCGATGAGGACAAAAGAAGAAGAAAAAAAGATAGTAGGTTATACTCAGGCACCTTTGTCTACTCACTCATCACTAAGCAAAGCTTTCGGCCGCTAGTCGCTACCACCTTTGCCTTCTTTCGCCGCTCACTAGCCAGTAGCCACGCCACCAGACTCACCCACCACCACCACCAAGAACGATCACCAGAACTTGCAAGATGTATCCGAGCGACCTCATCGGAGGGCTGGACCGCCTGAGGCAGCAGGCGGCGAGAGCTGCGGCGTCCACCGTCTCGCTGGCCAAGCCAGCGGCGGGCGCCGCGGTGGCGGGGCTAGCCTCGACGGTCTCTCTGGCCAAGCCAGTTGCCGGCGCCGCGGTGTCGGGTCTAGCCTCGACGGTCTCACTAGCCAAGCCAGCAGCCGGCGCCGCAGTGGCAGGACTAGCCTCGACGGTCTCGCTAGCCAAGCCAGCGGCGGGCGCCGCGGTGGCGGGACTGGGCTCCGTGACCCGCCACGCCGCGGGTATGGTGTCCACCCGCGAGGGTGCGGTGAAGACCGCGGCGGTGGTCGTCGGGGGCGCCGTCGGCGCCTACTTCCTGTGGCCAGCGGCGACCATCGCCCCGGCCGCCGCCGCCGCCACCATGAAGGCGCCTGGCGCTGCCGGGTTCATCATCTCCCGCGCGGCGTTCCTCGCTAACCCGCAGCTTTACTTTCAGATCCTCCGCACCGCTGGCGCCGCCGCGGCTGCCGCGGCCTTTGCCGTGTAGTGGATGATGGATGGATGAAGGTCTGTCTACTCATGGACCTCATCCATGGTCGGTCTGCTTGATCTGTAGAGTGCAGTCCATGGATCTATGCATGTGTCTAGTGCTGCTACGAATCTAGTACAAGTCTGTTCTCTAGTAGTATAGTACTAGTTTGTGGTGTGTTATTAGCAGGATGAATGTGAGGATGTGTCTTTATCAAAAAAAAATTGTGAGGATGTCAGCACTGCTTGGTGTGATTAGCACTGCTTGTCCTAAACGTACTGTACTCCTGATTCTCACTGAATGCTGGATCAGGCTATGTTGTGTTTGTTTGATTGTTGCTGGTATGTGCCGGAAGTGGTTTCTTCTACGATTTGCTTGTAGTACTCATGGCCAGCTTGTTCTTCCTAGGATAATCCATCCACGTACACGAACACCGCCGAAAGAATCTGGATGCCTGACCATGGATCCGCCATGGCCGTGGCTTGAGCTTGCCGACACCATGGACATGCATGGAGTCGCGCGCGTCGGCCGACGACGGCCGGCGGCGATCGTCGGGGTACTCTCTGACCACACCACTGTTACGGTGCGCCGCCTCTTCGTCGAGCTTTGGGTTTGGCACGTGGCCCCACAACCGTAGCTTTTACTGCGACCCTTTTTCTCACTGGCCACGGGGGCCGGCGCCACGGCGGTCATGATGATTATCAGCGCCACGCCGGCTCGAGTGTCCAACCGCCGTGAACGCGTCCACCGCTATTTCGGGGGCACAGGAGCCGAGCCGACGAGGGCCTGCCAACCTACAGTAAGTACGAAACTGCAGGCGAAAAGTTCCTCACGAGGCGGTTTTCTTTTGAATAAAAGTAGAGCGCTCAAATTGCTATCGTGCAAATGTTTTTCTACAACTCTCAGCAACAGCCCAAAAACACAGCCCCTACTTTTTGTTTAGGTGCTTCCCCTATTTTTGGGTCTCTGTTTTCTAGTCTGAACTCCAAAGAAGAAATTTCCAAAAACAGGGTCCTTGTTTCTTAATTCTCTCTATTTTCTCACACACTATATGTATAGGGTACTTGAGAACATCATACTATAAAATAATTTACTTAAATAATAACGAAAAAAATGTACCACAACACCCTAGCATCATCGTCATCTCTCTCATTCTCAATTATCATATTATGCAAGATCACACATGCTGTCAAAATGTACCACAACACCTCCTTGCCCCAAAATCTTGCCGGACCCCTAATCATGGCAAAGCGTGATTGCAGAACACCAAATGCTCTCTCAACATCCTTCCTAGCCGCTTCTTGAGCTTGTGTGAAGTGAGAATTCTTGTTACCCTGTGGCCTTTTGTAGCTCTTCACAAATGTTGCCCAAGAAGGACCAGCATGCATGTCTCTTGGCACCACTTGACGACCAGGCACTGATCCACGGCGTCGCTTCTTCTGATGCCTTTTCTGTTCAGCAAGCGTTCGCAGCAGCCCAACCAAACATCATCATCTGATTCTTCTTCCTCCCACCATTGCTGAAAAAAATCATCTTCATTGTCGGTAAACACCATCGATGTCTGCAGTATCATTGTCACATATTAATTTATAATTTCAGCAAAACATAGTCATCAGACAAGAATCAATGCTCAAGATGCCACACACACACACACGTATCCTTAACTGACATGCATACTACTAGCAGGACTAGCTAGATGTATATCGCCACACACACGCGTTTACAGCTTGCAGGACTAGCTAGATGTATATCTCTACCCCACACACACGCGCGTTTACAGCTTAGATGTATATCTCGGCCACACACACACGCCACAGAAGCAACCCGAATCGAATCACGTGATACAATATTCATTAAATCCCCACAAAAACGGACAAATCAAATCAGACGTAGAGAGGCGTACCTGCACTTGAGGAAGAGGAATTCGCACCAACGACGAGCGGGCACAAGAATCGTGGCGGTTGCCGAGTCCGCGCCGCCTGGATTTCACAGGGTGGTGGCGAGTCTGCCGCGGGCGAGCGCGCCGCCGGGAAGTCGCACGGGCTGGGCGAGTCAGCACCGCCGGGGATCCATGGACGCGGGCGAGTCTGCGCCGCCTGGGAGCTGCGAAGGATTGCGGCGCGCGACGAACCCTAGCGGCGCCCGATGGGGAAAACTTTTGAGTCGCGAGTGAGACGCTTGGCGCGAGCGGAACAATTCACGCGCGCGGGGAAACCAGACAGAAACTGTCGTTTCGGGGCTGGGCCGAGAGCCAACAAAAATCGGGTCTAGAGGAGAAATATGGCTGTCCAGCTAAATTTCAGGCTGAGTAAGAGCGCTGCATTGGGCCCGCGTGTTTTTATTTTAAATTTCCATATTTAACTATCGGGGCTGAGTTAGAAAAAAATTGGAGTTGCTCTTAGTACTACTTGTTTGGGCGTACGTTCCGTTGACGGAATGATGTGGTGTGTATGAATGTCAGGATGATCTATCTCCATGTACGATTTGGTTGTAGTACGTACTCATGGCCAGCTTGTTCTTCCTTCGATAATCCATCCACGTACACCGGCACACCGCCGAAGGATCTGGCTGCTCTCGACTATGGATCCGCCATGGCCGTGCCTTGGAGAGCTTGCCGACACCATGGACATGCCGCATGGAGGCGCGCGCGTCGGCCGGGGACTTCGAAGGTGGCGTCCGACTGGTGCGAAGAAGCCGTCGAGCATCTCCGGTCGCGGAAGCAGCGGGCGAGCCCCACAGCCGTAGCATTTACTGGCCGGCCTCTCTCTCCTTAATTTGTACAGTGCACCCACAGTAGTAATGTTTTTCACTGGCCACGACGGTCAAGGTGATTTATCACTGCCGGCTCGAGTGTCCAACCGGCCGTGAACACGTGGTTAATTTCACCGTTATTTCGGGGCACACGAGCCGAGCCGACGAGGGACACTGCCACCATTTCCAACGGCTGTAGGGCCCCCTACATCACGAAACTGCGGGCGAAAAGTTCGTCACGCGCGAAGCGGTTTTGTCCTTGTTTTCTGTGTACAAAAGGTATTCGCTGGCTGGGCTGCTATAGAGGAGTCGGCTGGATCACTTCCACGAGTACCTGGACCGGGCCGTGAGACATGGGCCAGTTATAAGCTGAAATACCGATGGGCTCAATAACATGAATGTGTCTATTTACCAACCATGGTCGTCGATCCAACTCACTCATCGCCGCCGGCGCCGAACGCATGCCTCCGGCCAGGTCGCTAGCGTTCGTATCCAGTCCAGCTCCAGCATCCGGACGACAGGCGAGCGACCAAACGGCATGGACGCTTGTCACCTAGGAGTGCTCTCACGTCTACGACATCATATATCGTGCATACTAGAAATTTGCACGGCGTTGCCGCTTATGGCCGTGTGTGGGCCATTGAGGCTGCTAGAAGTGTAATTGATTAGGCGTTCTTGAGTAATTAAAATTATTGGAACAAATTATACGCACGTGAGTGTATTTTTTAAGATTAATCATGTTGTCTCTATCTCGATTTTATCCATCCGGCAAGCATGGGCAAGAGTATCATTGGTTGCCAAGGAGCCAATGCTTACATACACAAAACAAGTATTATCTAAGATAACTATGGGCAATATTCAGTTTTTAGAATCTTAGTGGTACAAAGCGGTGAACATAATCTTTTTTTCTCAAAGGTAGATCTCTTATAATCTAGTGGTTGCATCATCTATCATCTATTTCGTCCCCGATTACACAAGAAGAACGTTAGGTAGCAAAAGTTGTTTCCATAATCGTAAGCAAAAGCAGTCTTCACATTGTTGTACACCAAAATAGCCTTCCCTTTTGTTTCCTTACTGCTAGTTGTCTTCATCTGCCATAGAGAAGAAAAGAAAGAAGCATATAAATACATATGCTAAGTAGTCTAACAAATTCTTTAAAAATAAACAATCACTAAATTAGGACATATCTCAAAATAAATCAGTGGGATCCAGGTGTGACATGGCATATGGAGAATCAGTCGGTAGTTCAACGACCCTAGGTGTAGTAGTACTACTGCTACTGCTTCTCTGAATGCTTCGAAAAAAATGCAACTTTATTATTCTTAGCTTTAGTTTAGTGGATAGTATTAATTCGTTTGTCTCGTAGTAACTTTGATTATAGTATATTAAATATAAGTTGGAAATATTATAAAATTAATTCATTGCATCCATAACATAATTCTATTTTGTTTTACAAATATGTTTGCACAATTTAGTGAATGATCACAAAAACAGAGTAATTCATTTTAGGCTCACATACTTCATCTCAGTAGAAACATTTAATTAAAAATGAAGAATCAACGTCAGCCTGAAGCTTTCATTCTTGGCTAGCCAAGTAATAAAAAACTGACATCACATGGAAGTCTTGTTCTCAAGAAGCTGCCTCCGATAGGGGCAATAAATTACCACTTCACAACAACTTATTACTTACTATGTCTTATTAAACTGACTTTGATAGCACAACTTCGTCAATTTTTTTATTTCCTTTTCTTTATTTCCAAAAGAAAGGACAAAGCCAAGCATGAAAAGCTCCAAGTTTATCTGCTACAAGGTCTACATTTCTGAAAGCTGCAATCCTACAGCTATTGACACAAATATTTCCCAGCTATAAGTTTGAGGCCTACAGCAGTGTGCATTTGCAACCATAAACCTCGTATTGCACTAAGGAGCACACCCTCGAATTCTTGTCAATGATGATCTGACCTTGCATTCTTTGGGTCAAGACTCAATGATACCGTTTGGCTTATTAAGGTCGTGGAGGCAAATTGCCGAACACCTGGGGGCAGGAAGAAGGCTCACCATGGATGGAAACTACCTGGGCCATGATGACGCCAAATTGGCGAGCAAAAGAGAGTAAAATAGGAGAGAGATACACTACGGACGGAGCTGGAACAAGAGCCAAGAGGTGACGAAGAAATCCGGCGCTTGAGCATGCACGTACTACTCCTTTGGCTGCTAGCCTTCTTGCTTGCTTCCTACCTCTTGCTTGCAACAATGTACGTGCATGGCAACAGCAGCTTGGCGACTATCGTGCACCAGCCTACCAGCGCATCTAACCAATGTAGCACGGCGGTCGGCTTGCATGGCCGTTCGGTCAAACAGAGCAAGCGAGAGAGAAAGAGAGAAAGGATGGGCTCCGGCGTGAGCGGCAGCGCGGGGCGGGTGAGGGCGCCACGGCCCCGCCCTGCTCGTGGCGCGGCAGTTCGGCGGCGCAGGGCCAACGGCCACCCAGTACGGAAGAGCAGGGACGGTGCGCGGCCCCGGGCGTGCTCGCCCTCCGACGCGGTGGATGCGGGCACAGCCTGTACATCTGCCCCGGTGGTTGCTGTTGCCGTCCACGGCACTGCGATATTGGCGGCCGCCAGGGCTTTCGGCGCGGCCGTCGGTCTGCGTAGCGAGCAGGATGCGGCGCGAGGGTACCGGAGAAAACACGCCTCTACTTCTGCCCCGGGTCTTCCCGACGCTTCGAGGTTGCCCTGGACCGGCCCATTGATCCTGCCACGTTGAGTTGCCTGGTGCTGTTGGATTCAAATTGGATGCTTGAGATAGAAGCAGGTGACGTGGCCCAATGGTTGGGCCTCTTTGTTGCATAAATCGTTTATAGAGATGTGTACGTGTACACCAAATACACGGCCCTGCTTGGAACCTTGTGTGATTGCATTGTCCATGTGTCGGTACGCCAACAGCAACAGTAACAGGAGAAAAGAGTCCAAGAATGAACAGACACTGTACCATGATGTATATATACGCGCATGGTGAGGTACACACGGGAACGACTCTCTCCTGCTCCACTCCAACACGTACACTACACAACGTGCTACTGTATACCTGTCCACTTTTCTGCATGTGTTTGCTTTCCAGGTGTTGCTTTGGACACCGCTCACTATTTTGAGTATCGATCGGTGTACCAAACCGTGCACGGTTAATCCACCCCTTTTGTCATCAACCTTTTCAGTGGTACGTTGTTTAGTTTACCAACCGATAGCTAGCTAGGATTTGAAAATCAAAACAACTTCTCAGCATTTTCAAATGTATAAACTCCCTTTGGTCATATATAAAAGCGTGTCATTTAGTATAAGCTTTTTATTAGTCAAACCTATACACATCAATATATAAATATTAATATCTTTTACAAACATTTCGTAATTTGGAAACACGCAAGCTTTACAAGTGTGCAACAAATGTACCTAAGTACTTTGTATACTAGAATAAAAACATGTCGTTCAATTCGTTTAATGCATGCTCATCATATGCTTTTTTTTTTTATGGGTCGTCATATTATTTTTGTGATGAAAGAAAAGAAATTAAAAAACGAATAGTGACGAGTGATGGATGGAGCGCGCGTGAGATCACGCGGGAGGCACGCGGGCCGGGGGTGAAGTGAAGTGCTAAAGCGCCGTGGGCCCCACACGCCCCTTCCGCACGGCCCCACTTGACAGTGTTTTTATGAATTATGAGTACTAATAAAAAGTAATTAAAGGGGTCTCCATCGGAGGTGGTAATTAAAATGATGAGGAGGCGCCTCCGCTTTTCCCGCGGCAGCTTAACCGCGTCGACACCGACGCTCACCATACCCCCTGCCCCCAGCTGGCTCCTCTCCGCCGCCACCACGTCGATCGCCCCACCCATCGGGCCCCGCCGCCAGGTCCCGCCGCCGCCGCACGCGCCACGTGCCGCCACCCCCGGCCGCCGTGGCTGCCCGCCTAGCTTCCTCTCGTCTTCCTTTTCCCTTTATTTTCCCCGACCAACAGTCCGCGCAGCGCCCGCGGCTCGCGGAAAGGTCCGGCCGCCCGCGGCGTACGTGGCGCCCGTGCTCCTCGTCCGGCCACGCCGCCGCGTTAACTATGGCCGGCCGGCCGTTTTATTTCCCGGCGTGCCGGCCGGTCCATCTCAGATATCGTGTGAACGTCGTCACCCGTCTCAGCACTGGATCATCATGCTTGCATGGCGATCTTTACTGCTGTAGTTTATAATATTGGGCTAATTTGATTGGATTTTTACCTTGATCTGATGGATCGGTCTTATCCGGCTGGGATGATGACACATATCAACGACAGTACATGTCATGCCATGGCATGGCATTGCAGCGCGTGATCGGCGGCAGATAGCTAGAGAGCCAT
The DNA here is from genome assembly GCA_015847255.1 of Hyparrhenia diplandra. Taxonomy (NCBI): domain Eukaryota; kingdom Viridiplantae; phylum Streptophyta; class Magnoliopsida; order Poales; family Poaceae; genus Hyparrhenia; species Hyparrhenia diplandra. Next base: position 108,710 of record JADLZK010011599.1, on the reverse strand, counting down.
TGGTAGGAGTACGTCTCCCTTTCGGAGCAATCTGGGGTCATGATGGCCTCCGATTCTCTGACTGCAACACCTGCACTACTGCGGGCATCTATCTGAATATCTGATGCTGATCTGCAGTAAGTAAATCTACATGATCCATCCATCGTCGATCGTCGATGCTGATGCTGATGATGCCGAGAACGAAAAGGCATATGGTATGGCTCTCGATCAGCGTGTGGCTCCCAGCGTACCGGCCGGGGTCATTCCATTTGTCGGCAATTATATATTTCTGCATCATCCTGATTACAAGCAACCAATATGTGGCTATGCTAATTTATGTGTATTTATACCATTTATTTATGTTATATATTCGTCCTGTGCCATACGCCGATTGCCAAACCATCATTCTGAAAACTTCAGATCGATGCAGCGTGTAATCATGCTTGCATTTTTCGTTTGTTCATTAAGCTATCTGGGCGCCGACGAGTTCAGTGAAACCGACGTTTAGTTATTCTCAACCTACCGCTGCTACAGATAACATTGTGTATTTGTTGTGTGCATATTGTCTATAGACTGGAAAACCGTCTTATTAATTCCGAAGTCACACGTACGTACAGTTGCATTTATCCCTAAATCAGAAATTAATCAGTAAAACTTGTGCTCATCTTGGTTTGAGGGGACTTATTTCTTCGTGTGCCTGGGCCTTGCTTGCAGTATATATATCATCAAAAAGTCTTCTCCTCCAGATACAATCAGTACATATACTAGCTTAGCTAGTGCGCTTCCGTACCATTTTGAAATAGTTTAATATACTCATATTCTTCCATCCTATAATATAGCTTATTTTTTGAAACGAACCGACAAAAGAGCTGCCTATTATATTAAAAAGTAGAGGCCGCTGGCGGTTACAAAATGCGGCTAATTAGCGAAAAGAAAAACTAAAAGTTTCCTATACAAGGCTATACAAACGAAGACAAAGCGGGCGACGGTAGTAGGGCTGCTAAACGTTTGGCCCCAGCCGATGATATAGCTTTTTTCGTTTGTTCTAAATCAACATATTATAGTAGTAAAGCATGTTAACTTCTACCACATTATTCAAAAGTTATTGTTCAACCTCGCGAATGCCTTCGACTCTGTGTCGTGGTTCTTTCTACTGGAGGTCATGGAGCACGCTGGCTTCCCCTTGCGCTGGAGAGACTGGGTCTCCAACATGCTATCCACGGCGAGCACGAGGGTCTTTCTCAATGGACGCCCCGGTAGTAGGATCCTACACGCCAGGGGTCTTCGTCAGGGCGACCCACTGTCACCCTTTCTCTTCGTCCTCGTCATGGAGGTGCTCAATGCTCTTATCAGGGAGGCCGACCGTCGCGGGCAGCTTTCGATGCTGTCGGGCGCGGCTGCTCGGCTCAGGGCCTTGGTCTACGCGGACGATTTTGTCATCTTCCTAGCCGCGTCGCCGATTGATCTTGTCTGCATCAGGGGCATCCTCGACGCCTTTGCGGGAGCTTCGGGGCTTTCGACCAACGTTGGCAAGTGCTCCCTGACGTCGATTAGCTGCTCGGAGGACCAGGTGGCCGAGGCGTTGGCGGCGTTCCCCTGCCGGCTGGGTGCCTTCCCGACGAGGTACCTTGGTGCCCCCGTCCGTGATCTCGCCTCGCCAGAGTGGAGGAGCAGCCCATCGTCGACTCGGTGGCGGCACGCTTACCCACGTGGAAGGCCGGGATGCTCACCACCGCAGTGCGGCATCCCTCGCATGCCTACCCCGCCGGCCCATCCCCGTGCACGTGTCTATCCGTTGCTCACTCTCCACTTGGGCGATCAAGGAGGTCGACAAGAGACACCGAGCGTTTCTTTGGACAAGCACGGAGACCGCGGGGGCGGGCGGGGTAAGTGCTGCGTCACCTAGCTGATCTTCTGCTCTCCAAAGGTCTGTGGGGGCCTTGAGCTCCCGGACCTAAGGCTACTAGCCGCGTTGTCGCTGGCTAGGATGAGCAAGGCTAGAGTCTTCCAAAGGCGCTTCTACCCCCCTCGCCGGCCGATAGGGATTAGCGAGGCGATGTTCAGTGGCATCGGTCTCTCGTCATCGCCGGCGACGTTCAAGCGCCGCTTCGACCGACTCGTGTCTTCGGACGGCGCGATATCTCCACCACCACACCCAATCTATTCGTGGCGGTGGGTCGCCGCAGCGGAACCGTTGTGTTCGTGACTCCCTGGCCGTGGACAGGTGGATGAGTGACATAACTGGCGCCAATACGGTGGTCGTGCTGCTCGAGTGTGCAGAGCTTAGCGATAAGCTCGCTAGGGTTGTGCTCCAACTGGGCACGCCAGATCGATTTGTGTGGAAGTGGACGGCGAAGCAGCGTGCATCGCGGCTCATCGGTTTACCGTGCTTTCGTCGTCGGGTCATCGGAGCTGCTAGGGGCCAAGGAGCTTTGGCGCACGATGGGACCTCCGAATGTCAAATTCTTCTTTTCGGCTAGGCATCCACGACCGGCTTTGGACGGCGGATAGGAGAAGAAGACAAGTCCTGCAACCTGCGGCGAATCGCGCACTCGCCAAGGGGAGGATGAGACACACAACCACCTTCTCCTTTCATGTGTGTTCTCCGGGGAAGTTTGGTTTAGGCTACTTCGCCTTGCGGACCTTCAGGGGACTTTGCCCGCAGGCGGAGGACTCCCTTGTGGATTGGTGGCTACACTCTTCCCCACAAGTGTCGGAGCCGTATCGCAAGGGCTTCAACACGCTAGTCCTGCTCGTCTCTTGGGAGGTGTGAAAGGAACGTAACTGCCGCATGTTCGACAACGTTTCCTCCACGCCCATAGCCCTTGTGGCACGGATCAAGAACCAGGCTGACAAGTGGTGTGCGGCGGGATTCCGTGTCCTCACTGCACTGCTTAGTGTGATCTAGTAGTGCCCGTTCGATCCTTAGTCGCACAATAGTTCTTAGCCTTAGTACAAAATATTCTTTGCGCCGCTCAAGCCGGGCGATTTGTGTTAGTGTGTGGCCACTGTATTGAAGGCATCTCGCCAAAGAGTATGGGGGATGTAAACTAAACTTTGATTTCCCTTAATTCGGCACGTGCACAATGCACGCTTTCGAAAAAAAGTTATTGTTTGGTTCTAAAGTGATTTATAATCTGGATCGGATGGAGTAGCATATACAGGTTGTCATATGTCCACGGTAAAACTTTCTATGCGTGAATAGACATAGAGTTAAGATAAGGAGTTGTTAGAGTGGAGTTTCCTTTTTCCATCATACAAAGAAACATATTGCGAGTGCCGAGTGGGTTACCAAACTGTCGGAGATGCTCTAAATTTATTTTTTTTTCGTGTAGACTGTGAGTCATAGTCTATATATGTAACAACAAATGATTATCTTTTTGAGAGTACTTTCACATATGAACGAAAAGGAATGCTGCATGCACTGCAGTAGTAAACTCATCACAAAGTTTGTTCCTCAACAACTAGATGTTAAGCTGGCCTGCTTATTAGCTTCATAGATAGGATAGAATTTGCAGTGCGTGATTGAAAGGGTTGCATCGTCAGTACGTTGACGACGGCACAACGGCATTGACCAGCCCAATTGTTTCGCCAGCTACCTAGCTACTAGTAGCTGGCCTCTTGTAGAGCATCTGAGATTGAGATGGCCATCAACATGTATATGTGAGAAGTGAAGGCTGCTGCCCAAGTGCCCAACTGCCCATGCATACATGCTTGTCAACACTCAACAGTGCAGCAGATATATAAGCATAATAACACCTATATCCTAACAGAATCAGATATACTACCACTACGACTATATACTCCTGATTAATTCTTCCTGAATTAGTGGGCGTTCATGCATCCTGAATTCATTACGCCCTGATTGAACAGGGCACTGTTGATACACTCCTTGCCATACCTGCCATGCAGAGAGCGAGAGGGACTGCCCATGCATATATTGTATATATACTGCACAACTAGATTATTAATTCTTATAAGGCCGGTCTCAGAGAGTTTCATTACATCATTTCCGTTTCAGCAGGTTGTCGCCACCGAAGCCAGGTTATCTTTTGGGGAGACACCGTCGTCGTGGCCCAGCGATAGACGTTGAATAAGGCAACTTTCCTTATTGTATCTCGGTCCCGATTTGTAGTGTTGTATAGTCTTTAAAATGTGTTGCAGTTGTTGCAGCTAAGCTCTAACTCTAGTTTGCTTGTCGACATCTCTGTCTGATCCTGCACGCTAACATCTTGCCAGCAGCCGTGGAACAAACGTAACTTGTCGGCGTTGTGTAAGTTCAAGAACTTTGTACCGGCTTTTCTTTAGGTCATTTCCTCTTTAATCAAAAAAACAGGTAGAAGACCTGATCTAAAAAAAAAAACCCGTTATTTCCAAGACTGCCATAGCATCTAGAAAGATTGTCATATCATCTAGACTGAAATGAAACTTTGGATGAAACACCCACTCTAAATATGAAGTTTCAATCCATAGTTTCATTGACATTTATAATCGAGCTGCGGGAGTTCCATAGACATTCAATTTATTAGGCACTACGTACTTTCTCATCAATACCATCGATTTCATAATCTCCATAGTATCTACAAAATACAAAAACTAGTTTTGGAACGTTTTAAAAAAACACAAAAAAAAAAACACTCCGCCAAAGATTAGTTTTATTTGGTCACAAATAGCATATATAGGCTGTCATCTCCACTCTAAAACTTTGTATGCGCCAATAGACATAGAGTTAAGATAAGGAGTTGTTAGAGTGGAGTTTGTTTTTTTCCATCATACAAAGAAACAAGATTGAGAATACGTTACTTCCTCCATCCTAAATTGTAAGTCGTTTGACTTTTTTTGGCTCTAAGTTTGACCACTTGTTTTATTTAAAAAATTCACGTAAATATAGTCAAATTTAAGTCATTTTTGAAAAACTTTTATTAATAAAGCAAGTCACGGCAAAAGAAATAAATTTTTAATAAGATGAGTGGTCAAACTTGTTGTCAAAAAAATCAAACGACTTACAATTTGGCATGGAGGAAGTACCAAACTGCCCGGAGATGCTCTAAAATTATTAATATGCGCCATAGTCTATGTAACAACAAATGGTTATCTTTCGAGAATACTGCACATATGAACGCAAAGGAATGCTGCATGCACTGCAGTAGTAAACTCATCACAAAGTTTGTTCCTCAACAACAACTACATGTTAATTAAGCTGGCCTCCTTATTAGTTTCACAGATAGGATAGAATTTGTAGTGCGTGATTGAAAGGGTTGCATCGTCAGTACGTTGACGACGGCATTGACCAGCCCAATTGTTTCTCCAGCTACCTAGCTACTAGTAGCTGGGCTCTTGTAGAGCATCTGAAATTGAGATGGCCATCAACATGTATATATGTGAGAAGTGAAGGCTGCTGCCCAAGTGCCCAACTGCCCATGCTAGCCTCCTGAACAACCACCTCAGGGATTCAGATGACCATCAACAAGTGGAGTATGTCACAAATGAGGCTGCATACCCATCCATGCTTGCATGCATGACAAATTGTCAACACTCAATAGTGAAGCAGATATATAAGCATAACACCTATATCCTAACAGAATCAGAAATACTACCACTACGACTATATACTCCTGATTAATTCTTCCTGAATTAGCGGGCGTTCATGCATCCTGAATTCATTACGCCTGATTGAACAGGGCACTGTTGATACACTCCTTGCCATACCTGCCATGCAGAGAGCGAGAGGGACAGGAGCTCACGTCACGCACAAACCTATCTTCAGCTGCTGCCTATATATCTCCGTCTCCATTTGGCCATCGTCCACGTCCAGTCCATGTGTCGCGCCACCGGTTCCCCCGGCCGTCGCCATCGCCGGTCACCCTCACCCTCCACTACGCACCCTGCCGGAGGCCGGTCGGAGCCAGGTATATATAGACCCTGCCTCACCAGCCTACGCTTCCCACCCAACCAACCACTCATCGATCGCTCCCTTGCTCTCCAGCTACTATTCTCACCTGCACCACTTCTTCCCTTCGTTCTCCGATCCGGCAATCCAAGCCGAACGAGCCACGTACACCTAGCCGAACGATCCAGGCATGGCGAGCGCGACGACGGAGCAACAACGGGCCAGCCTCGTCGTCGACGGAGAGGAGGATGAGCAGCAGCATCAGCAGCTTGACGACCTTGTTGGCCGCGCCGCCGTGGTGGCGAGGGAGGTGAGCAAGCGGGTGTCTCGCCTAGCCGTCGAGGGAGGAGGAGGAGGCGAAGGCGCCACCGAACGCCGCCACCAGGGCGTCTTGAACATCGGTGGCGGGGGCGGCGGCGGCGGCAGGGCAGCAGGGAACGGGCATGACCACGGGGCCGACGCGGTGGCGCCGCGGTTCCGGCGCTCTTTCACTGCCGGCGCGCCGACGCTGCCGCCGCCGCCTGCGTGGCTGGCAATCGAAGACACGAGGAAGCAGCAGAAGCAGCAGCACGACGTCGACAGCGACGAGCAGTGGGCGCGGCTCTTCCACGGCGGCGGCGGGACGCAGCACCAGCACCACCACCAGCAGGTTCAGAGGCGGAGCAGCTTCAGCGTGGTGCGGCGGGAGCGCGCGGCGCGGGAGGCGTGGCTGGACCGCGCGTGGGAGATGAAGCGGAGCTGGCACCAGCGCAACGGCGGCGCCCCGGACGCGGACACCCCAGTGGTGGTGGTGGTGGGGACGTCGGCGTCGTCCGACTCCCAGCACAATCAGGCGTCGGGCGGCGGGGTGGCCATGGACGTCGAGGAGGTCCGCGCGTGCCGGGACCTTGGGCTAGAGCTGCCCGCCGACTGCACCGTCGAGATCCAGTGCTACGGACTGTCCGGCGGCAGCAGCCCCACCGACAACACCACCGGTACCCCCGGCTCTGGCACCGGCAGCGGCGCCGACTCGCCGTGCGCCTTCTCCAGCCATGCTGGTACGTACACTAGCGTACTACTGTACCATCTATATATACATTGATCGTGTACTCTGATTTCTGAAACTGAAACTTATGCTAGAAATGAATCCATCACAGACTAGAATATGCTAAAAACAGTTCAAGTTTTTCCCCTCATAATACTTTGGAATTTGTAACCACCCGTAGTTTATTTGATCAATCGATGCAAAGAATAAGCAAATAATACTTTTAGCATGGCTATTTGAAGAACGAGGGATGGACAGGTAGAGCAAATTTGTTGGTCATAGCTAATATTTTAGTGTTTATATAATTTACTAATAATAATAGGACCCCTGCTCATATGACGAGAACAAGTTAAACACTGAAGCAAATAGTATATGGACTTGCTGGTGACATGGTTTCCCTCGTACTTTGGTACCAAGAATAAATACTACAGGCCTATTTGGATGATGTGGTTTTCAAAAACTGTAGTATATATCACAAAACTATGATTTTGTAAGCCAGAAAGACAAAACCGTAGTTTACAAAAAAAAAAAAAAAAGGTAAACCTTCACTAAGACTATAGTTTTGCCAAAACCATGGTTACGTTTTAGACACTACAAAAGTTGTTGCATCCAAACACCTAGTATCTTTTTAAAACCAAAGTATTTTGAATTTCTCTAATACTACAAAAAAATACTACTTTATATCACACGTGGCCTAAAGCTTCTTTGAGGCCTGGGCTTCATTTCACAGTTTGCAACACATCTATATTTTGAAAACAGACATGAAACTTTATCTTCCACTTGCATGAAACTTTGATCATTTGTCACTTTGTCAATATAGTATCATTTCATTATATTTAATGTCCATAAAATTCTATAAAAACATATTAAAACTAGCCTAATAATATAATACTTTCCCTAGTAGTACCTTGCATTGGCATGGTAGCAGGACGCCGACGAGTTCTCTGCCGGGTCAGCAAGGGCACTGCTGGCTGCAAGACTCCATTAATTAGGGAGAGGATTAGGTCGATTATATGATGACTACTCGAGTAGATTGCTACTCCTAGAAAGTAATACTCCTTCCGTCCATGAATAAATCAATTTCTAGAGTCCCTGCCTCAGCTTAACCACCTACGACCGACTGCTGGTTTTCCGGCCTACGTCGTGGGTGAAAAATTAAATCCATCCCTGTCACGAGTCACGACCACTCGATCCATTTGCATAAAAATATTCTCCGTCTCCGAATCCGATCCACTGCCGGTTTGGTACGGTCTCCATCGAGCTGCTAATTAATCTACCATCATAAACCACGTTCCCGCACAGGTCCGGCGAGTGGGCGATCGCTTGGACAGTTAATCCGTCCCATCCCTGTTGTGTCACGATCCGCCATCATCATGAGACTCATCTTCCCTCTCAATATCTCATGATGCTGGATCGATAGAGATACCTAGCTATGCATGGTTCTTGTTACTACTCGCCAATCGCCATCGATTAGTTTGCCTAAGCGAACACATGGATATATATTACATATTATACATAAATATATATCTCTGTTTTAGTTAATCAATTTTCCCCTTTGTTACAGGAGGAGGAGCGGATCCGATGGACGTGAAGGCTCGGCTGAAGGTGTGGGCGCAGGCGGTGGCACTCGCATCCACCACCCATCTCACCTCATGATACACATATGCTGCAACCTCCTGCTGGCAGGCCTGATCGAGCTACACTGCATCGAATCAAAGCAAACTGGAGTGTCTCGTAATAATTTTGTTATATATAGTGCTAATAGTAGACATATATATATGTAAGCAAACGTACGCGTGTACACCATGCATTCTTCGTTTCTCTTTTCTTCCAAAGTAAACGTTCTTATATATATGCTAGCTATATATATATATATATACATTACAGAGAGCTAGTATATCTAGCTAGCTAGTGTGTGTATACGTATCTAATAATTAATCTCCGCTGTAAGTGTAATGCTAAGTAGAGTACTTACTCTTCGAATTGGAATGTAATTAGCCTCCAGTGTGTGTGAGATAGATAATATGTAAGCGTACGTGTCGCGTGTGTGTGTGTGTGTAAGAAATTGTATTAATGTAAGCACGATCTACCCTTTTTAACAAAGTTGAGAACAAATATATTATTATCTACTCAAACACATACTAAGGTGTCGTCCCGTCCAAGCAATCACATGGGAGAGCTTTATTCTGTGTAGGCCAACGGTGGCAATGTGGCATCACTCAGCCTGCGCACTTTTTGAGCCAAAAACCGTAAACCGAACCGATCCCAACCGGACCGAATTTTCGGGTTTTCAGTTCTCGGTTTCGGTTGCTGGTCTGGATTAGTTCGGTGGCCTCGATGTCGGTTCTAGAGCGAGAACCGACCCGATCAAAACCGAAGTCACAACAGTGTCCCCATATCTAACTTCTTGCCCTCGAAGTCAAAATCCAAAGCCCATCACGTGGACAATCAAAACCCGGAAATCTCAGCGGACCGGAGACCTTGGCCGACCACCCCCCCCTCTCGCCCGCATTCTCGCTTTTTCTTACCCACGGCTCCACCGCGCGGCCCAAAGCCCACGTGCGTGGCACACTCCTCTCCTCCCCACGCCCCCACGCGTGCACGCACACCCTCGGTGGTAGGGGACTCGACGGCCGGGCTAGGTCTAGGGCGGGGGCATCGAGGTCGCCCGGTGAGTGTGTCCATGGCGGCGGTAGTGGAAACAAGGCGGGCGAGGGAAGAAGGGCTCGTTCCTCCGACCATCCCATCTCATTCTTCGCCGTGTTCTCAAATCTCGATCTACCCACAACCATTCCATAGTACCAATTCGTGAGCGCAAGGCATGGCTTGTTGCTTGCATGCGAGTTGAGGCAGCATATCACGTAAGCAAAGTACCTGCAAGCTGCGGCAGCACGTGCCATATGTGATGTTCGACGGCGACAAGGCACGCTCGAATGGCGGCGATGCGTTTGAAGCATGATGTTGTGGCCGCCCGGTGTTGCCTCGTTGTGGAGCCTTGAGTGCCACGAGCATACACATCGATTTTGGCGCGGCGTTGGTCGGGTAAGTGGCGAGGACCGGCGTCGATTGTCCCCGTGAGGTGAGCGTGAGCCTAATGACTAGCGTTGGCGCGTTGCTCACCCATTTCTAGGTCGGTGAACTTCGTGAAAGCCGAAAACCGAACCGATCTACTCGGTTTTGTTCCTATTGCACCGATCGGTTTACGGTTTTTCTAGAATCGAAGTTTTCTTGCACCAAACAACCGAACCGGGCATCGCTTTAAACCGATTACCTAGGGCTGACGACATCACCCATGATGACACATCTCTCTCTTTTTTTTAAATCGTGTACAACTTGAATGCACACAACCCACACAATCCACACTCAGGGGCGGAACTATATTGAAGTCAGTGGGCACCACTGTACCCACAAATTTTTTAAAAAATAGTGATATGACTTAAATTCTCATCATATGCCCATTTGCCGTGATGTCACATCTCATCTCCTAGTCCTAGCTACTATTTTTTTATTGTTTTTATGTTTTTTCGACTCTAGCCCTAGGTCCGACTATGCGCATGACTGAGCGGCAAGAAGCAACTAGTCGCACGCTTACTGGGCTTGTGGGAGATGAAGAATTAATCATTTGGGCCTTTTCACCCTTGGGCTTTGACGTTGTTGTCAAAGGCAGACAAACACAATTGGGTTGGTTGCCTTTTTTTTAATTTTTGGTAAAAATGTATACCTTTGTGTATCAAAAAGAAAGTGTACCTTTGAGTTCTCTCAACTACTGTCCTTGTGTGTGATTCTCGTCCTCAACCTTTAATGAAAATCTCCAAATATGGTAAATATCTACTAAAAAATATGGTACATACATGTTAAGTTTTTTTAGCCACGGAGAATGTCTTAATTAAGCTTCTAAAAATTATGAGAAAAATCATAGAGATAAATTAGGACACTACATACAAAAATAAAATATTTTTGAGAACTTGAAAGTAAAACCTGAAAAAGCATGAATAAATTAGATCTTGGTAGAGTAAATGGGAAAAAGATATCTAGAAAACATATGGAAAATTAATTTCCAAGGTATTCTAACCCAAACATAACTTAATTTAAACATTTTTAGAGTTAAGTGGGTAAAATGTCTTATATCTTATAGTTTGAAGGATAAAAATATTAGCAATAGCTTAGGGAAGTTAAAAGTACTTTTTTTTTCTTTGAATTTTTTGTTAGTACAAGTATTTGAGTGAAAGTAAAACCCATTAGTTGTTGGCACATACCTCTTCGTGATTGCTTTCTTCGCCTTTCTAAAACCAAGCACTATAAAAGCTTCAGGTACCCATGATGATGTGGGCGGACATGGCCATTAGCGTAAGAGGGAAGGAGGAGGTGTCCACGATTGGGGAGACAAAAGACAAACATCAAGAATGTCATAGGCTATGGCTATCCATTCGACGATTGTGTTTCAAGCATCTAATGATTTAGATTAGTAAGTAGTCCATAATTAATACGATAGAGGATAGAGTATGATGACCATGTTTATTGCTTGTTGAGACCCATCTGTTCAAGATCAAATAGCTAGCTGAGTTGGCCTATGTCGCGCGTCATAACAAATTTGTGGTTTAAGCCTATGTTTTCGAACATATGGTTTATGTGTGAGCTCGTCAACCTACCCCACAAAGTTATTTAATTTTTCTTTTATTATAATTTGAATCATTGGGTTGCGTAAAAACATGATGAATGAATAGTTTTTTTGTTAGGACCCTGATGTGTCATGTAAGATATTGACAGAGTAAATCGAGTCGCAAAGAGGTTGCGTAACATGTAAAAAAGTTACCTATACCTTCGAATAACATTCTCGCGCTCACACCCACCCCCATTGGATATGACATAGTTGAGACTCACATGTTTGGATTGACATTAGATGTTAGAAACAAATAGAAAACCCATATGCTTTATCACTAAACTGATTGTCGTTTTTTTATTCACGACGTGCTTATAATTTTATAACCGACGTGGACCGTACTACTAGTAGTAAGTTGGTAACGCAGAGGAAAAGAACTCTACCTGCAACTGCAAGCCTGTCCGAGGCGTCTACCTGTAGTACGAGTACAAATACAAATAAAGAAATATCCCAGGGGTTTCTTCGAAAACTACATACCCCCATCGGCCCACGGCCCACCGACTCGGCGACTCGCGAACCCCCAAAAAATCCCAAACCCTCTCCTCCTCCTCCCTCCCCCCAACCCGATCCAACCGAACCCAGGCGGCGGCGGCGGCAGCAGAGATGGCGGCGGTGACGAACGCCGATGTGGAGGTGGTCGACTTCGACCTGGACGACGACGACCTCATGGACGAGGACGGCGGGCCGGATCCAGCGCCGGCCCCCGCGCCGGCCTCCCGCCTCCGCTCCACCATCGCGGGCGACGACGCGCCGCGTAGGACCAAGGGCCGCGGCTTCCGCGACGACCATAACTCCTCGGCGCCCCGTGACTCGCGCTTTGGCGCGGGGACGCGCCGACCTCGACGCGCTCGGCGGCGGCCCGGGACCCATCCAATGTACAGTCTCCCTTTCTTTCTTTTTTTTTTTTTTTTCCTCAAAGAAAAGATTTACTGAGGCAAGTAGAAGATTTGTTTGGTATAGACTCTAGTATACGTGCCTATCTATGTGTGCTGCCTCGATGTATTGCTTTTCTGTCTGATGTGATTGGGTTTGGGGGTTTGGAAGATTTCGCATTGATCTGTTCGTCCCATGGCCGAGCCTTTGTACTTGTTGTGATGTGGAAAAGATCGATTTTTTCGTAAGTAGTTGCAATCTGGTTGCTGCAGTGGATTGTTCCCTGTTTTTTTCCTTGATCATTTTGCAGATTTGAGCCAATACCAATGTCAAATGAGGTCAAGGAGCCTAAAGATTTCACATTGATCACAAGGGTCTTATAGAGGGATAATTGTTAGCTAGCTGATTCTTATCCCTAGCCCATACAAACAGGGGCCTAATAGATGGGCTAGTTTTTTTTTTTAGCTAATCTTCTAACTAGCTGTTAGCCAACTAACCTGTGAACCCCAGCTAATTTGGGCTAACTAAGTAGCCCTAGCTGATCCAAACATGCCATAAGTGTACATTCGATTAGTTTCCGCTTCAAATACAGACTACGCTGATTGCACTTATCCAAACATGCCCTAATTCTACCACTTTTTTGTGATGCAAAAAAGATTGATTTTTTTTTTTTTTTTTTTTTTTTTTTTTGCAAGTAATGTGGATGTGGAAGTGGGGCTTGGTGTGATATGATTGCTGCATTGGATTGTTACCTGTTTTTCCCCTCGTCAATTTGCTGGTTTCAAAGATTCTAAAGATTTCGCATTGGTCAATTAATTCTGCATTGGGTTGTTTTCGGCATCAATTATGGACTACTCTAGGGTTAGTATAAGGAAGTACTTCTCAGGTGACACCTTACGCTGAGATTATTTCCAATTATGATTTCAGTTCCCCCTGTGAGCACGATTGTTCTTTTTTATTCATATCACATGTTACTGTCTGTAGAGTGTTATGTTCTTTGTTGGTTTGTTTATCTGTGTCTTTTGGCTGTCAGTTCTTTTTAACACCATACAGATTGTTGCTTCTTGATGTGATCTGAATACTGTCGAGGTATCAATAGTAAGGGCCGCTTTGGTTCACAGGGTCAACAAAGGAATTTTGTAGAATTAGATTTCCTAAGGAATATTTCCTTTCCTAGGCTTTGGTTCACATAAAAATCAAAGGAAGTATTCCATAATATTAGATTCCTATGACTCGATTCCATAGGAAACAAAACATGAGCTCAGACTTCATGGATTTTTTCCTGGCGGGAAAGGAAGCGCGCGCAGGCGTGTTTTGGGTCAGTCCAGAGACGAACAACAAATGCCGAGGGGTAAATTAAATAAAAAAAAGAAAGCCGAGGGGTTCCTCCAGTTCCCCACCAGTCATAGCTTCGTCTCCGCCTCAGGCAACAGGGGCAGCCACCAGGCGCGGCTTTGTCAGCAGCTCGACCAGCATTCATCTCATAATTCCTGAAACACGAGTCATACCAGCTTGGATGACTCGCCACTGCCACTGCCTTCACCTCGCCAGCCACTTTGGCGGGCAGCGCCCGCCAGTATAGCCATGTCGACCCTCGCCTCCAGAACGCTCCTGCCGCGCATCACATGTGCCAGCGACGCAGCCAAGGCTGGTGACCACCACCTTGTTCGCGTCGTCGATGCCGTCGGAGGTCAATATCGCGGCTACCTTTGGCCTCTGCCAGATTTTCTTCTCCGTAATCTTCTTTTCAACTTCTTGTACGTGTGATTTTCATCTGTGATACACGTATGAAGTATCTGAACGTTTGGAGATGAGCTGGTTGCTTTTGGAGATGAATTGTGTGCTTGGGGATGAACAGGTTGATGTTTCTATGTGTGTGTATGTAGGCAAATCAGTTGAAACGCTTGTTTCTTTCAATGCTAATGGCTAGTTCAGATTCCCGTGGTTTCCTTTGTTTCACCTGTGGTACCAACCAAAGGCTCTCCTATATATTTTCCTATGGGTTTTATTCCTATAGGAGTACAGGACCATGCTACCTCAAATCCTTTATTTTTTCAATCCCTATCCTTTTCCTATCCTATGTGACAAAGGAGCCCTAATTAGCTTGTTAGTTGTTAGTGATGGGCTGAGGGTATAATTAATATAAATAATAAATTTAAAAGTTCTGTTACTTTTTTTGTAACTATACGAAGAGAGTTATTTTCAACCTGACTACAGTTATACACCATTGTTTGATTCTCTTCTAAAGTCTTGGTTCCTGTGAGGTCGCAGTTGAGCTTCTTAGTGTTATTGTTTTGCTGTTTCCCTTGCATCCTTTCAGTTGGAACTTTATTTGAGTCTCTTTTACTTGTATGTGCATTTTTTTTTAAGTAGTGCATGATTGGGAATATGAAATCTCAAAAAAATATAGTTCATCTTGTTAATTTCGATTACCAGTTGAATTGTGATTGGTTGGATGTGCCTTTATAAATGCGTACTCTGCTTGTACTCTAGGTAAAAAGCAAATTGATCACATTGTCTTTCAATGAACAATAACTTAATGAAGCCTGAATAATTGCATTTACAGAGTTGACAATAACTTAATGAAGCCTGAATAATTGCATTTACAGAGTTCTTTACTTTTGTAGGAGTTTCTTCACTGTGATGATATTTAGTTCATGTATGATTATTTTGTTCATTTGTTGCAGCAATTGAAGGATGGATTGTGTTGGTCACTGGAGTTCACGAAGAAGCTCAAGAAGATGAACTTCTAAATGCTTTCCAAGAATTTGGGCAGGTCAAAAACCTGCATTTGAATTTGGACCGTCGTACTGGATTTGTCAAGGTCTGTTTTATTTTACTTGAATACTCTTTTGTTTGCTCACTTGCTGCCTGCATCACAATATTCCTCATTTTAGAATTTGACAACTCTTATCTTACGTATAATTCCTGAAAGCATTCCTTAGTACTCCTTTATATATGTTGTCTTGCAAATGACGAAATGGGTACCTTCATATGTGGTATCTGTTGTTTAAACACCAGGGTATTTTCCTCCCTTATTTTCTCAAGCATTGGTTTTTACTTTTACTACCCCTTTTCTATGTACAGGGGTACGCTTTGATTGAGTACGAGAAGTTTGAAGAAGCTCAGGCTGCAATAAAAGAACTTGATGGAGCTGAGCTTTATCAACAAATAATGAGTGTTGATTGGGCATTTAGCAGTGGCCCTGCTAAGCGCAGAAACACTGAAAAGGTATTCCCTTCTCTTTTTTTCCTACTATTTTGGTAGGGGAAAAAACAAGGCAAAGTTCAATTGGTTTTCCTTACCCTTTTTGGGTAGCTGTGTTAGTTTGTTGGACCCTGATATTTAGGTGGTACATGTTTCACAGTGCTCAACATTAGAGTTTAATAATATTCAAAGAAAGTTTTTATCTGATCCTGATTTGGTGATGGAAGGAGGTTTTGGAAGTTGTCAGAGCTAATCACACCAGGTGATTAGTGTAGCAGAAAAGCTGATTTGACTAGAGTTATGGATATAGTTAAAAATTGCACTGACTATGCACTGACTAAACATGGAGTTGAAACTGGTCACATTAGGATATTAGAAACGAAAACTGACCAATGACCATGGTAGATGTTGACCTTTCATTTATGCCTTGACAAATTTTGCTCCAGTGGAAATCGGCACTTGACCACATCCAGTATCAAAAATGTATCATGCTTCTGACTTTACAGAATCTGTTGTGAAGTAGCTTACCCGCTTGATTCTTTAGACTTCTAGAGGTTTCAGTTCATGTGGTCATTGGTGAGTAGGTTCTTTTGAGTATGTTTTCCTGAGATATATTTTCTCTTCAAGTGTTGTCTTGGCTAGCCTTAATACAATTGCTTAATAGATGCCCCCTGTCCCTTTTGATTATACTCCTATAAGACACAAGGGGTCTGCAATTACTATTTCCCCTCAGTTCTTTGTTCAGTCACTAACTAAATAAAATATTGCTGACTTTATTTGGTACTTTTGTGTTTTTATTTATCAGATCACCACCAAGAGCTCGTTCTAGGACCCCACCCAGGAGAAGGCACTGATGTTTCCCCAGCATGTCATGAATTACTATGCGAGAAGTCTGGGGATTCCAAATATTAGTTTGGTGTATGTGTATCACCGGAGTTTGATGGTGGTTATTAGATTGCCTGCTGTTTCCTTTTATCCTGCTTTGAACTCCGGTTTGAGTTGATGGAAACATGGAGGTGCACTTAGCTGCTTACCATTAAATTTGGCAATGCCAGTTGGAGACTATTTGTAAGCGATGATCCTTTTGGATTTATGACAAATGATGTGTTGGTGTTGGATTTTTATGTTTGTGTGTACCTGTACTTTGTTATTGCCTTTCTGACTAGTGATGATGATGATGGTTTCGTTGTTCTGTGTTACCATGTTATTGGTGTTGGATTTTTATGTTTGTGTGTACCTGTATTTTGTTATTGCCTTTCTGACGAGTGATGATGGTTTCGTTGTTCTGTGTTACCATGTTTTAAGAAACGCTCTTATTTCTTTCAACCTCTCTTAAGCAAGTCATAAGTTGATTTGAACAATTAGCTATTGGCAAGCTCCAAATAGTTCATCTAGGACTTGCGTGGAGCTCATTCATATTATTGAACAATTAGTGACTGAAAGTCCAAAGAGCTCATTGAGCAAGCACTAGCGTTGAGATGTTTTTGGAACGTTAAGTAGCTCATCGTGCCGCACGTTGGTCCCGTTTCAGATGTACTTTGGTTATTGTATACATTTGCTCAACGTTGGTCCCGTTTCTGATGTACTTTGGTTATTGTATGCATTTGCTCAACGTCAATGTCCGGGGTTATGTACCTTCCCAAGAATTGCATCCGAACTCAATGACCCAATGGAAGAGAGAACTCATCAACACACTCCTCTTAGCTTCTACAAATTGCAGCATCTCATTAACAATTAAGCTGGATTAACTCGACCGAAAAAAAACTCCTCCAAAATCAACACTTATTCACAACATCATCATACAGGACACAAAATTTAGCAGCCACAGGCATTCGATAGCCCTGGACCCTGGGTGAAGCTGCACCTTCGATGCCACTCCATCTGCCTGACGACTACCCACGGAAGGTGGAGCTGGGTTCTTTTTCCAACCGCGTGCCCTGCATGAGATATTCGATTCTGGCATTGATGGAACCCAGCTTCTTCAAGCACACATCCGGATCACCATCAACCTCACCTTCTGTCAAGGCCGAGTCCTCTTGCTTGACTGAGACTCCAGTGACCGGTTCTAGCTTGATGGAAACTCCGATACCTGCAGATTGGCTGCTGCTTGTAGCAGCTTGGCCATCATGGCTGGCGTATGTGGACGTGACAGCAGTGTCCTTCCGACAGATGTGGCTGGAAGCGCTGTTTGTGGCTGACGGAGGTGCAAGGATCATGGGACCTGGAGCTTCCTCAGGCGTATTTGAAGCTCTCCACAACGATTCCCGGGCGTCCATGCCATCATTGTCGTCATTTTCATCATCTGATTCTGCAAACATTTTGAGATAGACCAGTGAAGATGGCACCTTTGACATATGTAGTTAGCAGGAAGTGGCATCATAGTCAAGCCCTGTTTTTTTTTTCCCCCGACAGATCCCTATACAAACAATGTAAGAAGGGCATAAACGATCAATGAGCTGAATTGACTAAATAGCCCAGCTTTGATAAGGAAAAGGAGGGGGGAGATGAAATGCAACACAATTTGTGCAGGCTTGCAAGCACTGGTTCAGAGGCATGGGAGCAACGGAGACAGGCAATATTTTTGGTTAATTCTTTATAATGATATGTTTATCATTTTCATTTAGTGGGAAAAACTATTTCATCCTATGCTACTAGGATTTCTTGTATTTGTGCATCACAAATTCGTTGACTGCTATAATCTTAAGATTCTTAACAGTAACAGATTAGCAATCCATGTCCATGTGGCAACCATTTCTACACACAAAACAATCGGAGTAACATATCCACAAGAGAGAGCAGTACCAGATTTATAATGTTGAAGTAGACGAGCAGCATGCCAACCTTTTCCGTTTGCCTAGTAACAATGAAATGAACATATTACTCGATGCATAAAAATATTATAGACAATAAACTATACCAGAAACTGCACTTCACTATAATATACAGTGAATACTACCCTGGAAAACCATGATGAGTCACCTATACTCAATATATTCTAGCACTTAAACACACAGACATCTAAAGAAATAATTTAAAATTCATCAGCTACCTGTGAAAGAGGGACCATCCAACCTTTTTCTAGAGACCACTCGAGAGTAGGCCTCAGATCACTACAATTAGCTTGATAACGGCCGCCTTCACCTATGGGAGGTGGGGGCAGCTCTACCTGTAGACAGTTTTAGTAACATGTGGTTATAATTGGCTACGGAACCAACAAAACCATGAGAACATGATGATCAAAGGAATAACTAGTTTCTTTCTAATAGATGAAATGATACACAGTTATCATGCGCGTCTGAGAAAATAAAGAGGAATAACAGATAACTAGTTGGAGAATGAAATTATGTATTTGCATGGTACATGAAAAATAAGAACAGGTAATTTCTAGTAACATGGTAAATCACTAAATTCTTACCTCGACCATATCTTCATTGAGTATCTTGGTAATTGTCACAGACCAATAACAATCTTGACTCCACCAATCAACCAGATCACCTATTTGCCAGGTTTTATCAACAATTGCTGTGGCATCACTATTTGGGAACTGCTCAGGAACTTCATGCACAAAATACCATTTTGGAAACGAAGGCCTTATCATGATTTGAGTACCCTCTCTTGAATTTTTGTTGGACCTTGTTGCAGGGTTCTTTCGAAAGAGCCTAACCCATTCCTTCTCTGCAAGGAAACAGCAAGGGGATGAATATAATGTGCTTAAAACTCATGATTAATGTGATAATGTCAATAGTCATGCACTCATGCTGATGTTCCTATGTTCTTTTCAACTGGACACAGGAATCATGAACTGTGAAGGGATTGTCTGGACCTTACATTCTTCCTGAACACAAATTTTATCAAAGAGATTTAGTCTAATTAACCAAACCTTGTATAGCGAGATAGCATATAAACATGATTACAAATCAGTTTGTGGTAAAAAATTTGGTAAGCACAAAGATAGTAAATAAATTCCTATTGAAGAAATGGTGCCACCCAAACCTCAAAATATGTACTTGCTTGTGAGTGCCCTTAAACTAGACATCTCCATTATAGATGCCAAAGCATGGCTTCTTTGTATTCTTTTAAGGTCTTCTAATCATTAGGGTTTGGATAGATTGTACAATAAAGGAAGATACTAGGTACATAAAAGTTATCAGTATGAAATATTCACAAATTTTAGTATCACTATTGAAAAGACAAAAACAATTTCTTAACAAAAGAGAGCTAAGATACATCTTTGCTTACTTTCTTCTGTAAAATCAATGTACTCCAAGTAACACTCCAGGTATCCAAACTTGACACGCATATTATGTATCTGAAAAATAGCTGCACTTAGTTAACCCCCATGCTCTACTTTTGTCCATTTAATATGAATACACATCTATAATTCATGAGATGCAAGATGAATGAAACAATGAGGAAAAAAGTTTGTTTCCTTTTATTTTAAATGTATGGATAGGTAGGTCTTTTTCAATGTAAAATGCAGCAGGAGAGCCCCCACTGTTGAGATTTATTATAAAAAAAAGCGTTGTACAAAAGGGAGGATTTACCCAAGCCAAAGCACAAAAAGACAAAGAACAGCAGATGCAAGTTCAAGGAGAGCTGCAAAGCTAGGGTAGGGAATCTATACAGAGAAGGAACTCGTGGCGTTTGTCTTCACTAAGTTTACAATCCTGCAACCTGGCCTCTTCACAGAAGAAACATTTAAGTTATACTTTAAATCGGCTTTGTAGTATGACTCTTCCCTTGCAAGGTTAGATACTTAACTTCTAGATTCATATATGAAGAAATTACTATTTTTCAAAACTTTTAAAGCTGAATTTAGCTAATTATTAATGATTATTAATCATATTAATCACTGGTACAACGTAGATTCTAGACCATTAAAAATCAGAAACATCACTGTTGTAGGTTGTTTTCTTCTTTCTTTGATTGATATAGTAATTTCTAGACCTTGGTCTCTTTCCAGATGGGTACATAACCTGGGAAGGGCACTGGCCAGGCTGTCGGTGCTGCTGCGTGCAAAGGTCATCAACGAGTCATAGCGCCACTTCACCGCAGGTGGTGGCTGGGCGGAATCTAGCACAAGGCCATCACAGCGGCAGAGTTAGGAATGGCGTGAGGGGGTGTGGAAAGGAGAGAAGTGAGGCACCAGCGACAGTTGGTGATAGGGGAAGATGTCACACAGCAGTTAGAGGTGCCATTGACAGATGTGATGAGGGCCGACATGACAGGGTTCCGGCAGGGGTAGAGGCGGTGGTGGCTCAGCGAGAGGTAGGCTGCCGGTTCATGTAAGGAATACGGCGATGGGTCACACCGTTCATAGTTTGAACCACTGCACATTAACTTTGTCGGTCTTTTAACTATCAAATACCTAGATAATAGCTCATGTGCTCTATTTCTTTATATCCAACATGAATAAAAAGGGCATTCATATGTGATTCATGAGATGCATGATGAAACAAGGAAATATTATGTTGTACTCCCTCAATTAAAAATGTAAGTATTTTTAGTTTGTCCTAAATCAAACTTATATGAGTTTAATCGAGTTTAGAACAAATATACAATACCTTCAATACAAAATAAATGCACCATAAAGACAAATTTCATAGAAAGATTAATAAAACTAAATTTTACTTTGTAAAGGTTCATGCATTTTTTCTATATAAACTTAGGTCAATGGGTAGGTCAATGTTGAGACTTATGACAAAACTGAAACTATTTGCATTTCGGAACCTGAGGGAGCACTAACTAGCAACGATATGACATTCAGACGATAGGTTACTTTAATATCAACAGTTCAAATTAGTACGTAATTCACTGCCCCACATATTACAAACAAATGCAGGCAACACTCAAATAAAATATGGTAGATGAACACAGAGGGGGATAAAAGAGGCTTCACCTTGCAGCGAAACCATGAACCCCTGAAACCCGTCACCAAGGATTTGGACTCCGCGAGATCCCCAATCTTGTAGGGAAGAATCAGATCCATCTCTAGCTACCAATCTAGAGGCATCAACAGTAGAAAAATCTAGTAAGCAGAATGCAAACAACCTAGTAGCAGAAGCAGGGGCGGATTTAGTGAAGGGACATTGGGTGTAGACAATAATTTCTTGCAAAATTAGTAGGCATCAAATAGCCAAATAGTTTGATGTTAGAGTTTGAGAACTTTTTTTTTTTTTTTTGAAAAAGGAGAACTCGGCTTCGCACTGCAGACTGGAAAGATAAAAGGGGCGCGAAAACCTGATGGGCGCCCATCGCAGGTGTAGAGGTAGGCAAAGCCTCATCACCTGGGGTAGGGCGACGGCGGCGTTAGCCCACCCAGTCGTCGCAGACAGAGAGGGAGGGGGAGAGAGCGAGAGCGCACCCGGCGTCGGCGGCGAGCGGAAGAAGGAACGCGAGGGAGGTGGAGCAGATTAGGATCGAGATGTTTTTTTTTATATTATTAAAATTAAATACAGTAATTAATTACTCCACCAGTTTTTCTGGTTGGTTCATTAACCACCATTTGTATAAATCAATAGGCACAGTAAAACACTTAAAGCCATTAATAATATGATGAATACATCTGTAAAGACTGGATTGATACATATTGTTCAGCGTGGGCATTCGATAAAAACCGAAAATTCGCCGGTTCGATGTAAAAAATTCGGTTTCTAGAACTTGCAAACCGATCGGTTCCATTGAAAAACCGTAAAACCGAGGGTTTTGGTTTTTCATTTCGGTTTTTTGGTTTTACCAAAAAAAAAAATGATATTGACGAGGCTCGGTCTTTCCCGCCCGCGATGCGCTTTTACGCTTTCCGCTTTTCGGCCGTCACCGCCCGTGCCGCCCCGCTGGCGTGCCTCCTCAATCGACGGTCTTGCGGGGGGTAGTGGGCGGCCTCCAATCGGCGGTGCGTGGTCTGGCCTCCAATCGACGGTGCTCCCAAGTCGTGGTCCCGGGCCAAGTAGCCCTCTCGCTAGGTCACGAGCGCGGCGGCGGTCGGGGGTAGTGCCGCCGCTAGGGTTAGGGTGCGGGGGTTGGGGTCGGGAGTTGAGTCGGGGAGGGGGTCGGGAGTTGAGTCGGGGGTCTTCCTACCTCAAAGACGATCGCGGGGGGCCATGATTGGGCTGGAATTGTAGCCCGTGGGCTAGAGCCGTCCCCCGAGATGGATTGCGGGGTGCTAGGATTGGGCCGAATTGCACGGAACGCTAGAGTTCGGTTTGGTTTGACCACGAAACCGGTTGAAACCGAAAACCAATCTACACAAATCTAAAAATCGATACCGAACCAAAAAATCGAAAAACCGAGAATTCGGTCGCAGTTCGGTTCGGTTCGGTTTTCAGGGAAAAAAAGACATATTGTTCGGGCTTTTATCTCTCTTCAAGCCAATTGCTTGTCTTTTTATTTTTTTAGAGGAAAGGGAAACCTTACTTTTATATTTTAAAAAGCAAACATTCAATATTATTAAGTTTATGACACATAGGCCTACCATCGGAACATTGCTAGTACCAGCAAAATGAGCGATGCTACTACCATCAAAATAAGTATTGTTACACAACAGTAAGCAATTCTCATGGTGAGTCGAAACTACACTAATATAGATCGAGAGGTTGGGGTTTTACTTTCTTTGATGTCACACACGATAAATTGTTCTATGTGCTCATTCTCAAACTTTAATAGGTGAAATTTAACTTTTTGAGTAATAGAGAAGGTTAGTGTGTGATTGGTTCCCTCAGGGCCAGCCTACCTTGTATCTGCCAGCCAGTCTTCACCTCAGTAGGCCAAAACCATGCAAGATGTTACTGTTTTTATTTGGTCACATGTATAGAGATAGGAAACACAAAGTAGGTGCCTGGTTGGATGAATGAAGTACAACAATGACTCCCAAGGTTGGATTCCTTAATTCAATAACTCTCTTGGGTTATTTATAAAGAATGTGCATAGTTATAAACAAAAATGGGTCACAAAAAGAGGTAGTGTATAGTTATAAATAAAAATGTCATCATTAACACTCAAATATGGTCAAGGTACATATAAAGGCATGATAGCATCATGAACGCAGTCACTTGCTCAATTTGTAATCCACATTGAACTAACTTTTATGCATCAATATGTAAACCATGTTATCATAATCACATAGAAGCATCGCAAAGAATCAATCCTACGATGAAAGTGCAAAGAGGAGGACCAAAAAAAGAGTAGATCTTATTTAGGATTATCTTAATAGCAAAGCAACAAGCACATACTCCCTCCGGGATGGCATTAGAACTCATTTAGGATAGCGACACGGTCACTCGAAAACACAACTTTGATCTCTTATTATTATAAAAATATTTATAGATATGTGATATATGTATACTTTTATCAAAATATTTTTTAAGACAAATCTACTCATACAATTTTTACATTTACAAACTCAACAACTTAAAAATTATTGATGATTTATATTCCCGATGTTTGACCCAAACCTTGTCCAAAACGACTTCTAATACCATCCCGAAGGGAGTATACAAAACCTGGAGGAGACATCAGATCTAAGCCTAAAAAAGAACATGTCAAAAGGAAAGTAGAAACCACATGCGAATATGAAGATATGACACCAAAATCGACAATGGTTGGAGTAAAAGGGAGAGAAAATCAGTGGGAAATACTTCAACTCAAAGTATGAATCAAACAACCATATAATACACATATCAAACTCATTAAATTTGCATCCCGGCCTATCTCCCAAAACTAGAGAAAAGGGGCCAGGATTATGAAAGAAACAACTTGCCTTTATTCTTGCACACATCACCAATCAGCCTTCAACCACTAAATAAACAAGAAAAAGGGTGAGGAATGAATTAGGGATACACCATGTATGAGAGTCGAGATTCTAGTGAAGAAAGATGAGAGGAGACGATCACCTACCTCTAGGCGATATACGAGTGAATCTGACCCAGCGAGGTAGCAGTGGCGGCGGAGACGATATAAATAAATAGAGGAGGAGAAGGCGCAAAGGGGTAGTAACCCTACCTGTTTTCCATGCATTGGTATGTGCATGCGGAGGGAAACGCGGTAGCCCGTTTATTAGGATTTTAGATCTGGCCCCGGGTGGATTTTGCTTGTGCCAGCATCTGGCCCAGGCCTTATCTCAACAAACCAAAAGTCCAACTCCTGCATCTACCAGGAGCAAAGCCCGCTTTTCAGACAGTGGTGATGATACTACTAGAGAGTGACACCGTGTTGGCACGTTAAGCGGCGGTGGGCCGGCGTGCTGGTTCTCCGAGCGGCGGCCGGAGCCGGACTGGACGCGTGGGCGCGCCAGATGCGAGGCTCCCGCCACGTCCGCCGCCACGCGCCTACGCCTGCCTGCCTCGCCCCCTTGTTTATATGCCTCCCTTCCACCTCCGGCATTTCCCTCACCCTGCCATGCGCGCACTGCTTCGTCTCCTCCACCACCTCCCTGTCGCCGCCGTTGCTAGATCACCACCACCATCACCTCTCCATCTCCGACCGACGCTCCTCCTCGCCACCAACCTGCAGTGCAGCATCCCCAGCAGCAGCAGCAGAGCACGCCTCGTTCCATCGCCACGCGCCATGGCGTCCCAGAAGCAGTTCCCGCCGCAGCAGCAGGGTTCCCAGCCCGGTAAGGAGCACGCCATGGACCCTCGCCCGGAGGCCATCCTCAAAAACTACAAGGCGGCGAACAAGCTCAAGGACAAGGTGGCCCTGGTGACCGGCGGCGACTCCGGCATCGGGCGCGCGGTGTGCCTGCTGTTCGCGGCGGAGGGCGCCTCGGTCGCCTTTACCTACGTGAAGGGCCACGAGGACAAGGACGCCGACGAGACGCTCCGCGCGCTGCGGGACATCTCCTCCCGGTCGGGCGCGCGCGAGCCCATGGCACTCCCGGCCGACCTCGGGTACGAGGACACCTGCCGGAAGGTCGTGGAGGAGGTGGCCTCGGCGCACGGCGGCCGCATCGACATCCTCGTCAACAACGCCGCCCAGCAGCACGAGCGTGGGTCCATCACGGAGATCACCGAGACCGACCTCGACCGCGTGTTCCGCACCAACATCTTCTCCTACTTCCTGGTCACCAAGCACGCGGTGGCGCACATGGGGCGCGGCGGCTGCATCATCAACACGTCGTCGGTGAACGCGTACAAGGGCCACAAGACGCTGCTGGACTACACGTCCACGAAAGGCGCCATCGTGGCGTTCACGCGCGCGCTGGCGCTGCAGCTCGCCGACAAGGGGATACGCGTGAACGGCGTCGCGCCGGGACCGATCTGGACGCCGCTCATCCCGGCGTCGTTTGGCAAGGAGAAGGTGGAGCAGTTTGGGTCCGAGGTGCCCATGAAACGCGCCGGACAGCCGGCTGAGGTCGCGCCTAGCTACGTTTTCCTTGCCTGTGAGCAGGACTCGTCGTACATCACCGGACAGTTCCTCCACGTCAACGGTACGACCTTCGCCGCCGCCGGCCGACACGCTTGCTGCTTTATTCTACTTGCATTGGTTCTCTCTCGATCTGCTGCTGCTACCTGGGTACTAACCGCTGTGTTCGTGTTGATTTGCAGGAGGCGTCATCGTCAATGGTTAGGGAGAAGCGAGCTAGACGACGACGACGACGTCGAGGATCGCCGGCGGCGCGGCGTCGTACGTGTATGAGGTGTGACCATGGGAAACGAGTCCTTTTGGAGTGTGCGTCGTCGTGTCCACAAGTGTCGAAGGGAAGGAAGTGTCGAGTACGTGTACGTGCAGATCAGACAGCCAGGCTTTGAGTTCAGTTGTAGGGGTGTGTATCCACTGACCAGTGTGGCTACTCTGAGCTTGCAGCACGTGTACAAAACAATGGAACGTGTCTGAATAAACATGTGTGCGGTGCATGTCTCAATTTACCGTGGCATCTTCGTAGTCGATCGTGCTGTGTGTCTTGTTTCTTTTATAAGTTCGTTATTCTTTACACGTGTTCTGTTGTGTGCGCACGCTCGGCATGCGCATCGTGCACCGTCAGAGTGCACCCATGACACCAAAAACGCGACACCCATGACAGAAAAACTTCACACCAACGAACTAAACAAGCCAAGCGAAGTGCAGGACAGGGACCGGACGGAACTAGCACAAAAAAGACATAATTGAAGTGGCAGCCATTCAAGTAATTCAAAACTAGCTAAGCTAATCTCTACATATCAAACGCGGGTCCAAGCTCGGGACCCGATTAAGCCAGTCGCTCGTTAGCCTGATAACCGTAGGATCAGCAGGAAGACGATATGGACCGTAGGATCCAGCAGGAAGACGATATGGACCGTTCGATCGGGCTCGTCGCGGGTCTCACCCATTAAGCCGTTCGAGGGCTCGTCGCGGGTCTCACCCATTAAGCCGTCCACTCGAACGTTCACGAATCCCTGTTCGCAGACTACTCCTCTCTGCGGCGAGTGTGCCGCTTCTCCGCCTGGTCCACCCATCGCTTTGCTGCGCAGCTGGTGTCCTTCTCCGCCCACTGTCGCTGCCTGCCGGCCCCCGGTCTCCGGCCTCCACCAGCTATGCCGCCCGGCGCCCCTCTATCAGTTCGATGCTCTGCCGATGCGCAACACCCCCAACTCCAAGCCTTCGTCCCGCCCCTGCGATACCGGGCCAGCGGCCCTCTCTTTCGCACCGCGCGAGTGGATCACGCCGCGCCGCCCGTCGACTCCGCCTAGTCCAACCCCGCATCCGCGAGGAATGACAAAGAACCCGGCTTGGAAAAAGCTTGCCCGTGAGCACGGCGATTTGAGGAAGCTCACACAACGGTGTGCGCACGAGCTCTCCCAGCGACCCCGCTCAAGAAAGTTGGGCATGTTCCAGCATCCACCTTATTCCCTCGGGTCGGTTATTCTGCCCCATAGTCATCGGCAAAGGATGGGGCAACCGGTATGAGAAGGGCGGGAAGACGAAGAAGTGTTGCGTTCTCTAGCCCTGTTTTGCTAGGCGCTAGGCGGATTTTAGGCGCTGACCCTCAGCCTAGAGCCTAGTCAGGATTAAGCGTGCTTAGGCGTTGCTAGGCGTTTCTCTAGGCGTTTTGTATATATACTAATATACATATATTATCTTCTAAAATAAAAAAAAACAACTAAATAGTGGGCTCAGATAGATAGAAAGCTGATTTAGGGAGATAGAAAGGCCAAAGAGGCAGAGAAATAGAAAGGCCCATGTAACACCCGTGTTTTTGCATCATTTTAAAAATCACTAAAAATTTGAACTTTTCGAATTACAACTAAAACTTGATTTAATTTCCGCCAAACTGAAACCCCTGTTTTCGAAAACCCCTCATTCGAACTCTCACCATATAGAAAATAGGGAACCCTTGCTTGTTGCTTGCTGAACTTTATGGTGACCAAAGATGCAAGGTAAGCCCTAGATTTAAATTATGGAATATATTGCATGAGTAACGGTTTACAAATTACCTCCGGGAATAAAACACCGAACCACGTGTGCACTAAAAATATATATAAATATTTTTATGAGCACAATAAATAATTATCCTCGACAATAAAGTCGTGGAGATATAAATGTGCTTGTGAAAATATTTATAAAATATACCTGTCACACATGAAATAATGGGAGGAAGGACATGTGTGTATATACATATATGTCTATTTATACAAGTGCCCTTGCATAAATATTTTTCCATGAATTAAAGTCTTGGGAATATATGGGAGCTTGTATAAACAATGATGACATATAATTGTTTACACACATAAGATAATGGGTGAGAGAATAATAAGAGAAAGGAGAGAAAGAATAAAGGATAGGAAAAAGGGAAGTAGAAAAGAAAAGAAAAAGGAAATTAGAAAAGAGCTCACGGGCTCATTCTCTATTCCCCCCGGTGCCCCTCCTCCTTCTCTTCCTTTCCAAATAGCGTGGAGTGGGGCCGCCCCAAACGCTGAAGCCAGGCGGTTGGCCCAACCAACCCGACGCGCCAGGCGAGGCCCAACATTCTTCCTCTCCTTCTCACCGACAACCGGGACCCACCGGTCTCCTCGTCGTCTTCCACCTTCGGCCTGGAGACGAGGACCGCGGCACGCCACCGCGGCCTCGTGCCCCCCCACCATACGGACAAGACCGATAGAGTGGATCGGCACACGGGAGAGGGCACGGGTTCCTCGGCCGACTGGGCCGGCCCGGCAGGCGAGCCGGCCACCACCACGGCACGCCACGGTGCCATGCCACCGCCGCTTGCCCGCCGGTGCCGCCCACCTCGCCACCGCCGACGAGCGTCGTTAACGCAGAAGCGTGTGGTGGGCAAAGCCGCCTTGCCAAGCCCGCGACGACGAGCGGGCGCGGGCCAGCCCCGGCACAGGGACGCCATGGACAGGCCTGGCGCTCTCGACCATGGCATGCGCACGCGGCCGTAGACGATAAGACACGACGACGGCCCAACTCATCGAGCACGATGCACATCGCGGGTCGCCGCTGGCCGGACTCACCGATACCGGCCGGTGGGTCGACGCCGACACGTAGTCGCGGGGCGAGGAAGATCGACGCCAAGCGGCGATATCTCGACGGCATACCCGTACCGCGAGGCTATAAATAGCCCTCCCGGAACCGTCGAGCTTCGCCGATCACCCCACGCTCGCGCAGTCCGAACGCACGGTGCTCACCGGCCACCCCTCTCCTCCCCTCTCATCAGCAGAATCGCGACTACTGGTCGGAGTTAGTCGCGCTGATTAGGTCACGAGCCCGCCGTCGTCGTGGTCGTCCCATCGGGGATACTCCCGCTGGTACACACACCCCCAACCTCCCCTCTTCCTTCCACAACACCTTATTCGGGCCCTATTACGCCGTGATAGCCGGTGTCCGGAGCCGCCATCGCCCGAGATCCGCCGGCGCCCCCAATTGGGCGGGAGGCGAGCTACCCCACCGCCCGACCTCGCCATCCGGCTTAGGGACATCACGGGATGCCCACGAGCCCTCGCCGCCGCGAACGAGGTCAGAACGACCACCCGGCCGAGGTCTCAAGCCAGCGCGCGCTGCCGACTCGACGGGATCCAACAGACCGTAGTTCCGACGACGTAACACCGCCACGACGACGTCCCAATGGAAAGGAGCCACGCCGCCCTTTTCCGCCCCACGCCGTCCCATCCCGCTACGACACCTATGTAATACACGTAAGCGCCCACGCGGCGGGCAGGTGGTGTCCAAATTTGGACGTGTCACCCACGCATGCACCCATTCCTCGTGTACACTCTCGCAAATTGCTACAAACCACCCTGATTGTGTACCACGCATGTTATAAGTAGACCTTCCCGCGTCAGAAAAATTCCCAGAAAATTTGTAAATTCATTATTTGAATTATAGAATTTTATCATGTAATTAGTTCCAATATTATTACATGATAAAATTATATTATAATATTACCCTAATGACTTAATTAGGGATTAATATTGTAAAAATCCATATCTCATGCAATTCAACTCCGTTTAGCGAAACGACTTCCATAATTTATCTAAAATCTAGCTCTATGCATCTGACCCATTACCACCATAATGTTCTATGTTTGTTTTGCATGTTATAGTTTAAGCTAGGTTATTGCCGATCGCGAAGTAGCCTTTCGACGACCCGGATTAGGAGTCTCATCCGGAACAAGCGAGAGACGTTCAACGCCGTGCCGATTTGTAAGAACCTCCAAGGCAAGTCCTTACCCCCCCTAATCATGACCTTAATATGATGATGTAATGATGATGATGATAATCGGACTAGTGTATAGTGGTATGAGCCTGATAATGTAGCTATGGAGCTAAGCCGGATGACGTACTCATCCACGTTATCTACACTCATACGTTGTAATCAAGAATAACATAAGATCGCCTAATGAACCCTAACCAACAAAAGAGGTGGGTGATAGTAATTCATTGTGAGATGGATTGCTACGGGAATCGCCATGAGGGATTCCTGCGGAGAGATACTCGCCTCCCTAAGGACCGGTTCATAGACCTTCTACCTAGTGCGATAATCCGTACAGCCACATGCCAATATGGGCGGCTTAATTCACACCCCGTTGGGTTGAGGTATAATTGGGAGCCAAGGTGGCCGGAGTAGGCGAACGACCTATTGGGAGCGGACATGGGGAGAGTGGCTCCATGGTCCCACTGGCGCGGATGCCGAAAGTGATCTTCCACGTAAGTGTTTGGGCGCTAGCGGGCGCAGTGCTAGGTGCACATATTTATGATTAATGATTGGGTGTGTTGCGTGACAAGATAGGTTGGGTAATAAGGTATTACCTCAAAGCCGTGGGTGATTTGGTATCACCATATTGTCTAGGATGATGCGTCATCCTTTCCAACCCCCGAAGTCATGGTGAAGATTATACCAATATACCTAGAGTAGCACTCAAGCGGGTACGGATCTCGTTAGGTCTGCCAGAAGCCATGACGATGGTAGAGGCAACACCTATCGTGTGGGGAAATTGTACAACCTCTGCAGAGTTATCTAAATCTATTCGAATAGCCACGTCCTTGGAATGGGCGATTTCTAGGCATGAACATCTATGATTAGATATAGCTAACCAGTTGTGATATGTGAAGGTGATGAAAAGATGAGATAACCCCGGGAACTAGCGAGAGCAGTTTTTGAGACTCGCTAGGGCCCAAACCCTTAATATACCAAACCACCCCCCTCGGTTTGGACTTGCCGAAATACCTTTGTACTCACCCTCTTTTACGTACATCGGCACGTAATAAGAAGGTAAAGTCGCCAAGGTAAAGGATACGTTAATGCGTAGGGAGCCGTAAGACGATCGAGTAGGAGTAAGGCTAAACCCAATTCATATCCACTATCAAGATGCCTCGTGGAATAAGGAGAAGTGCCCGTGACGGCCGCATTGACTCGTCCGCGTATATACCAACGCTTCACGGTTGGCTACTCTGATATTCACAACCCAGCTAGGTGTCACTTCGTCACCACTGTAAGATCTCTATCCTATACATTTCTTGCTCGGTATTATTAATATAATTGATTACTCACTACTGTGGATCGCTAAACGTATTGGTAGCGTGATCCTGGCGCCAATACGCGTGATTAAAAGTCCCATTAAAGGTGGGGCGTGACAGCCCAAGAGGCAACCAGCCCAGCCAAGCCCATCTCCCCACCCCAAACTCCACAAACCCTATCTGTATCTGGTGGGTCTCCTGCATCCCTCCCGACCACTTCTTCTCCACCCGCGCCATCTCCTTCTCTCGCCTCGCCCTTTTGCCGCCGCCTGCTCCTCCCTCACCGGTGACCCAGCCCGCCTAGGGTTCCGCCCACCCCCCTAGGCGAGGCGGGGACCCTTCGCCGAGAGCTTAAGCGCGCCTAGGCGCCGCCTAGTGGAACAGGGTTCTCTAGTATACTCCGACGGAGGGACATATAGTTCTCACTGGCTACATCCACACCCAAAGATGTATTTACTTGTTGCCTATCAACGATTATTGCTGCTTTGTGTAAAAAACGATTATTATTGCTTCCATGCTAATTTACTCAAGTGGAGAAATAAATGTATCTCAGAATCGTAATCAATGGGTAAAAATATAGCAATTTCAAATTTGATATTAATAATGCCAATTCTAAATTTGGAGCATTTATGAGGAACTTTAATAGGATTGGGTGCGCATGTTGTGTTGATAAATTTGACTCAGTGGTATAAAATTTCAAAAAAAAAAATACTGAAACTTTTTGCTAGAACTAATTGTCATTATCAATGATGTAAATTCCAATACACTCTGTTTCAAATGCTTCTTATTTTTCCTCCAGCTAATTGTCATTAACAATGCATTTTTTTTCATGGGAGAAAACCACAAGAAGTTGAAATATGGATATCTTTCATGCATCATATCTTTTTTTCTTCTTGCATTGCAGAGCATCTATTCGAACTAAGAGTTGATAAGAGGAACTAAAATAACTATAAAGCAATTACAAGGAAAAAAAATTATTGTTTTTCGCAAGATTGATGCATACTAGTACTATGTTGTTTTCAAGAGAGATTTTGATAATTCCACAAGCTGATGGTACAAAAACTTGGTATCCTTTATCACTGTCTCATTGTGCAAATATTTTTGTGCTAAGCCCTTCTAATATCGATCAGAGTGCGAGTTTTTACCCCGGGTCCAGTAGTAAGCTCACATATAAGCTTCGATAGGTTTCCCAAAATTTTTAATTACCTTTGTATTGTTGCATATACTCATTTATCATAGGCTTAGGTGGGTGGGTGGGTGGGTGTGTGTGTGTGTGGGGGGGGGGGATGTGATAGCCTTCAACCAAGCCAAGGGTGTAATATGC
This sequence comes from Hyparrhenia diplandra, assembly GCA_015847255.1. NCBI lineage: Eukaryota > Viridiplantae > Streptophyta > Magnoliopsida > Poales > Poaceae > Hyparrhenia > Hyparrhenia diplandra. Next base: position 75,821 of record JADLZK010011599.1, on the reverse strand, counting down.
AAGTTGCCAATGTAGCAAGATAATCTTTGTTCCCTAACAAGCAGGTTATTACTGATGTACCAATATAATCGGAAAAATATTAACCATATCTTAGCTGAACATGCAAACCAATTCAAAAAGTCATATTTTTTGGTCAAGCTTCAAAATTCTAAAATTTGGCACACGATAGTGCATACAGATATATATACTCATATGGAAAAGTTGGGATGTAAACTCAAACTAGAAAAATTGACATAAATAAGACAAATTTGAGGTGCGGGTGAACTAATGTTTGTATTTTTAGTGCACATGCATCCTAAAATTTATCATTTTTGTATAAATTTTTAAAAACTGAGTTTGCATCTACATTTCTTTTTTCTATGATTTCTTTTTTATGATTCCTCACTCTCTAACAACGAAATCTAAAAACGGTCCTTTTTCAAGTGCACAAAAGACGAAGTTAGTTTACTGAGTTCAAGGACCTAAACAAAAAAAGTTCACATTACGCCCTTAGTTTATAGAGTTCAAGGACCTAAACAAAAAGTTCACATTACTGCCCTTAGTTTATAGAGTTTAAGGGCCTAACAAAAAATTCACATTACTACCCTTAGTTTATAGAGTTCAAGGACCTAAACAAAAAGCTCACATTTAACCCTCTCAAGGACCAAAGTTTAATTTGTTAATTTAGACCAAAGTTTAATTTAGAGGACCAAAGTTTAATTTGTTAATTTAGACCAAAGTTTAATTTAGTAGGGGCCGCGCGAACGCATACCCTCTACCACAAATTACGACGTTCACTCTCCCACTTAGGAAGATGATAAGCCAAAGAATCACAAAATTACGGCGTTCACTCTCCCACTTAGGAAGATGATAAGCCAAACGCACGACGTTCACAAATTACGACGTTCACGTTCATGACTTAGGAAGATGATAAGCCAGCAACCACAAATTACGACGTTCACTCTCCCACTTAGGAAGATGATAAGCCAAAACGCACTAAAAATTACGACGTTCACTCTCCAAAGAACCACAAATTCCCATTATTCCCAAGGAAGATGATAAGCCAGCACGTACCCCCTCTACCACAAATTACGATGTTCACTCTCCACTTAGGGAGATGATAAGCCGCGCTCACCCTCCATGTGCAATGAGGGCCACTGACCTAGGCCACGAGCCTTCTTGATCGCCTGTTGACCCCGTCCAGGTAAGTATGGAACAACGGAGCACGGGGCGCTTATCTTATAGCGGGAGCTCGCTGCGCATCTGGGTTCCGCTGGCGGGGTGGTGCTAAACTCTCACACGCACGAGCGCTCGTCTCCGCGACACCGCTGAGGTCTCGTGGGCTGCTGCCGAGACATGGGCCTCCAAGTCAGTCCGAGAAAAGGTGGCCGGACCGAGATGAAACAGCCAGACTGCGGGCTGCAATTGATCTGTTAGGATCGAAATTAGCTTTCCTTGTTTTTTCTTTCTTGCAGCTACATGCTCTCCTGTACAAGGAGTTATCATTAAATAAACAAGGAGTTAGAATTAGTACAAATTTTCGTGTGCCCTCAAAGAAAACAAACATGAGATTCAATTGTACAAATGCCGAATACAACGAGAACTACAGTTATGATATATTTGCGCTGACTTGATATGTTCAACTTTAACTTATATTCTATATGGCATATTTATCATTAAATAATGCATATGGAACATCACTTAATTAGCTCCTAAAGTCTATAGACAGGGGCAAACCACAAACACAGTTGTAGGGGAAGGATGATAGAGAACATTCCCTGTTCCCTTTTTTCCATTAACGTTGGAGGAGATTTTTTTCTCGCATATGTAAAGGATTTATGTATCATTGTATTAATAACACTATGCACAATAGATCTTAATTAGGGGCGGCTCATGTGCCTCTGTAGGGGCGGTTTTGAGAACCGCCCTTGACTCCCCGTTACAAATCACGGGTTTGTAGGGGCGGTTTTCAGCCACCCCTGCTAATCGATTTGAGGGGCGGTTTCCAGCCACCCCTCTGTTAGATGGTTATAGACTTCTGATTCGATGGCTAGATGTTTCTGATTAACGTGAGAATTTGTAGCATTTATCTTTTTTTTAGAGCATCTGGAGAGAGTTAAGGAGAGGGCTCCGTTGGAGCCTCCAATTAGTAATAGTAAGATGGACAGGCACGTGCGGCACACATTTGTCCATAAAAAGTCCATCCATAAAAGAGAAAGCATAGTAAAAATTTCAACAAATAAGAATGCACATTTGAGAGAATTCATATGAGAGATAAACAAAAATTGTGATATGATTGTAATAAAAATGTTTATTTGCCACAAGACTTGGCTACTCAATTGTGTATTTACAAATTTGGTTGCCGTGCTGTGACTTGTCTAGCCAAACAAAGTGATGACTTGTCTAGCCACTGGCCACAACGACAAACTGATGACATGACTTGTCCAGCCACTGGCCACAATGACAAAGTGATGACTTGTCTTGCCACTGGCCACAACGACAACATGCATGAAATGACAGCTCCCTGGAAATTCTTAACAAGGACTTGTCTATTCAAAGATGCCATGCATACCTGGTTGACTAAGACTGTGTTTAGATCACCAGAATTTGGTTTCAAATTTCAAATTTTTTGTCACATCGATTCATTAAATGTATCAAAAGGCGCATATATGGAGTATGAAATTTAGATAAATAAAAAAACTATTTGCACAGTTTTAGATGTATAACTGTTCTTATAGGTTGAGCACCCTTTTCAAGGAAATAGAGAATAGCTTGAACATTTAACAAGTTTGATTCTCTATCTTCGATTCAACATTTTGTTCATTCGGGTTTGATTGTGTCGTTGCGAGACAAATCTTTTGAGCTAAGTTACCATACGAAAAAGTGTTACCGTGCTTTTCACTTCAAAACAGTGCCCACTTTCAAGATTTAAACACACTCGGTCCCTAGCTCATACAGTATGCAAGACTTGTGGGCGCACTGCGGACTTTCAGTGCGTATGGACATATCATTCAGCAGACGTGCAGTTCGTGTCGACATATCATTCATAGGCTTGGACAAACTCCATGGACCTGTTTAGAGCTCTCCAACAGTGCTACCTAAACACCAATTTAGGTAGCTACCAATTTGCAGACTATCCAAATTTCGTTGTTTGCTCCAACAGAACTGCCTAGAATAGAGTACCCAAAATTCACCGTAGGTGAGAATGACATGTGTACCCAAAGTTATGATATATACTTACAAGATTTTGTATTGTCAACATGAACTTAAAACATTTTATATATAATTAGATAATGCATGCGGAACATCATCAGGCCACCTGTCCACGTGTCGCTCACTAGCTCATTAAGTTTTGCATGCCGGGCCTGAGATGTTCATTGAGTCTATTTGCGATATCAAAAGAGCTGCCGACTATATGAAAAAGATACTTAAAGAAGTTGGATGATGATTCAAGCTAGCTCAAGGGGTTAAAAAATGTTTTGAACGTTATTATCATTGGGCTGAATTCCCAATGTTCATTCCATTTTGGAGTACTCGATCTGTTCGTCGCTGTCACCTCTGCCCGACTTTCGTTGCCGCCATTCACGACAAATCAAGCATAATCTTAGAAATACATGGACACCAACCAAGAATCTTACATACGATGTGACATCCACTGTACTGCGCCTACAATTACGTCTATGCACTGTTTGGGTTTCCCAAGTCCAAACATCACCTTGTGAGTAGCTTGTAGCCTGCCTGGCTAGACAAGTCCCTGCACGGGCTGCCCGCTGCACCTGTACCTCGATCATGGCGGAAGCGACGGAGCATTATTACGTGCAGCCGCCGGCGGCCATGACCAAGCCAATGCCGCCCACACTCGCCGTGCGTCGTGGGGAGCCGGTGCTCGTCGGCCCTGCCGCGCCAAAGCCGCTCGCATTCACCGTGCGTCGTGGGGAGCCCGTGCTCGTCGGCCCCGCCATGCCGACGCCGCGGGAGACGAAGCGTCTGTCTGACATCGATGATCAGGAGGTGCTGCGCGGGCACGTGCCGGTCTTCTTCGTCTACCGCGGTGGTGCGCGTGCCGCCGAGGCCGACAACCGTGACCGTGACCCGGCGGCCACCATCCGCCGCGCGCTCGGCGAGGCGCTGGTCCTGTACTACCCGCTCGCCGGTCGGCTCCGGGAGGTGGAGGGGCGGAAGCTGGTCGTCGACTGCACCGGCGAGGGGGTGACGTTCGTGGAGGCCGACGCCGACGTGCGGCTGACGGAGCTTGAGGCGGCGTCATCCGGCGGGCTCGCTCAGGCCGCCGTTCCCCTGCATGGACCAGCTGCTGTTCGACGTCGACGGCTCCGGTGGCAGAGGTGGCGTGCTCAACTGCCCGTTGCTGCTCATCCAGGTGACCCGGCTTCTCTGCGGCGGCTTCGTCCTCGCGCTCCGTCTCAACCACACCATCTGCGACGCCATTGGCATCGCGCAGTTCATGTCCGCCATGGCCGAGCTCGCAAGAGGCCTCCCCACGCCGACCGTCGCGCCCACATGGTCCCGCGAGCTCCTCGAAGCGCGGATCCCGCCGACGCCGTCCTTCCCTCACCGAGAGTTCGACGCGGTGCCGCCGTCACCACCACCGCCGGGGACATGATCACGCGGACCTTCACGTTCGGTCCATCCGACGTCTCCGCCATCAAACGGGGCCTGCCGCCTCGCCTCCTTGACACGGCCACGAGCTACGAGGCGCTGCTGACGGCGGCGCTGTGGCGCGCGCACACGGCGGCGCTGGATGTCCCGGCGGACGAGGAGGTGCGTGTGGTGTCCATCGTCGGCTTCAGGGGCGTGCCGGAGCTGGCGCTCCCCGCCGGCTACTACGGCAACGCGTGCGTGCCTGTGGCCGCGGTGACCACCGCAGGGGGAAGCTGCTGGCCGGTTCTTTAGGCAACGCTGTGGAGCTCGTCCGGGAGACGAAGGCGGCTGTGACCGCCGAGTACGTGAGGTCCACGGTGGACCTGCTGGTGCTGCGCGCGCGGCCGTGCGTGGCGATGCACAACATGTTGGTCGTGTCGGACAACCGGCACGCCGGGTTCCAACAAGTCGACTTCGGCTGGGGACAGCAGGTGTACGGCGGCCCCGCGGCGACGCTGTTCGGGTGCAGCTTCTTGGTCAACGTCGTCGGGAATGGTGGCGGCGGCGGCGGCGGGGAGCGCAAGGTGGGCGTGATGATCGCGTTGCCGCGCCCGGCCATGGATCGTTTCGCGTCGGAAGTCGAGACGTTGTTGAAGAGTTAGCGCGCGCGTGTGCTCATGCTTGAAAGTTGGCCTGGACCAGTGGACCTGGTGCATGCGCCGGCCTGTTCAGAGAACCGGAGAATCGTAAGTTCACAAATAGCGCGCACCAGTTCATCACCTCCAACCTTGCACAAGTGTTGTGTTTGCTCGCTGCTCGTACCCACTAGAAAATACTTAGATCGATCAAGTGTGTGTTTTGTGTGCCCCCTTTCTATAGATATACACTTTTTCTCTCGAATACATAAGCAAGACCATTGTGTGTATCATTTGTATTAAGAAGAAAGAGAGTATATGTTACAAATGGCCTGGGCCGGCCCAGCAACAGAGGATTAAAAAGATGTTACATATTTTCTTTGTTCATAAATAATTGCCGTCGTTTTTCTTGATCATGCAAAAGCATTGTGCGCATTCATATTAAAAATAATATTGTTTGCGAAAATAATTTCTTGGGATTTTCCCAGGATTTACCGTTTACATACAATAAATAAGGTGAAAAAGAATACAATAGTAATTCTCAAAAAAAAAATATTGTTTACACATACAATAAATAAGAAAAAAAGAGGCCGTGTTACATATATATTCAAAAAGTGCTATCACGGGCCAGCACACCGGCGCCTTATAAATTATAAAAAGAATTGAAGTCTTATGCCCTAAAAACACTTGCAGTGCTTAGCGTAAACATATGTTGTAGCTATAACCATAAAGCATCTCGCGACAGGTGCCAACACACTCCCAGCAGCAAAGATTCGCCGCCGTCCGCTGGGGCCATCATGCGCCCGCACACCGGCGCCTTAAAAATAAGAATTGAAGCCTTGGCGCTAAAAAAACACTTGCAGTGCTTAGCGTAAACATATGATGTAGCTATAACCATAAAGCATCTGCGATAGGTGCCAACACACTCCCCGACAAAGAAAGATTTGACGCCGCGGCGGGTCATCACGCTCTTAGCAAAGAACGCCCAACACTGCCTTCTACAATGGAATTGACATCCGCAGATGCCAACAATGTTGGAGCACGCGAGTAGACTTTCGTCCCGGCCGCTCCGGGTGAAGAAGCTTCGACGACGCTTTCAATAGGTTGATGACGCACCCTGCGCCACCGCCGCCGGCCTGAAGTAATCATGCAGGCTTGTCACCCCGATTCTTGCCACTGACGCAGGCCACTCGCAAAGGATGCAACATCCACCACACCACCAACAGACAACAGGCGCTGAGCCGCCATTCCTAGCCACCCTAGCCCCGAGCAGAGCTTGCTGGTGCGACTCAGTGTGAAGTTGAGGCACGGCCGCAACACCGTTATGAGGATACTAGGCCACCCCGGGCTAGTCAGGATGCGCGGGCCACGCCGAGAAGGGCAGCATGCGGGAGAGGATGTGCTTCCCTAGGCTCGGCCATGGAAGATCCGCCACGGGGGACCGGATCGGGCCGATGAGCCACCGTGCGAAGTTGGAGAGGAGTAGGGGCGGGGGGACGAGTAGAACGGTTGCCGCCGCCACCGAAACTGTTGCTCGAGTTGGTGCCACCGCTGACGCCCCCGGATAATGCCGTGGGGGCCGGATTAGGCCGCCGGCGCCTTGAATCCTCCATGCTCGGGGCGACTCCCGTGCCGGGCGGGCGGAAGGGCAAAAGGGTGAAGGGCGCCGCCTTAACCGGATCGAGGAGAACGGTTGAACCCGTCAGCTTGAGCTTGCCGCCCGTCACGCGTCCCCGATCCGGCCGTGGGGGGCCGAATCAGCTGTGCCTCGACGTTGCTCAGGGCCGCCGAGCACCAACACCTTCCTATGGTACACACAGCCTCCTGGCAAGCCTCTCTGGCAGCGTTGTTGTTGTTGTGAGTGCCAAAAGTTTAACTCGATTTATAAAAATACATACAACATTAATATCTCTAAATAAATCTATTAAAAACTAGATTCAAATAGCTTTCAAATAATAGTATTTATGTAACATAAATATTAATGATTTTTATTTACTATATATTTAGTCAAAGTTGTTTCTCGGAAACACACGACAGATAGTCGATATCAGTAGCAACAACAATCTACGTATGTGGTTTGGTCGCCAGGCTGTTCAAAGAAGTCACATTGTCTCAAAAAAAAAACTAAAGTGGAATTTAGAAGGCTGAAAGGTTATCAAGTTAATGTGAGTTTCTGGAGTTTTTGTATATATAAAAATTACTGGATCTCCATCCATCAATCTCTGTCCGTCAATATATGTTGGCATTGAGAATTTGTACACAAATATACCCCTCCGGGATGGTATTAGAAGTCGTTTTTGAACAAGGTTTGGGTCAAACATCGGGAATATAAATTATCAATAACTTTTAAGTTGTTGAGTTTGTAAATATAAAAATTATATGAGTAGATTTGTCTTAAGAAATACTTTGATAAAAGTATACATATATCATATCTCCATAAATATTTTTATCTATACGCATAATAAAGAGAGAGAAAATTTCAGTACCACCTCTTTTTATGCCTTTTTGTTTCTGCCTGCCCGTTCTGCCGTGCCCGCCTCGCCGACCGTGTACGTGTCGTGTCTTTCACAGTCGTGACGCCCAGGCCGCCCGCATGAAGCCCCCCGGCCTCCTGGCCCGCTTTGTCTATTAAGGGGCACTGGTTCATCCATCCATTATAAACAAAAGCTGTTTGGGTCTAATACTCCAATGGATATACGTACGGGTCGATTCATGTCGTCGATCGTGCGATTCCGGCCACAGCATGCTACACGTAGACGAGCGCGGAGGTGAGGGAGCGGAAGGCGACCTCCTCGCAGGGGAGGGCGACGATGCCGCCGGCGCCGGTTCTGGCACTCCGAACTCCTGCTAGGCGCGGCGCAGGGACTGGAACTTGGGGCGGTCCAACAGCACGATGTGCACCATGTACCGGAGCCGCCGCGCGGCACGTCAGACGGTGTAGCCCCGTCCTCTCCTTTGCAGGTTCGCTGACGCCTGATTGACGCTCGATCCCGGGAGTCAGGGCAAGCAGATGAGCAGCAGCTGGAGGTTGAGATGCACCGAGAGGTTCAGCACCTGCATGAGCCCGTCGCCGCCACGAACGCCAGTAGGTGGATCCCATTGCCAAAGCTTAATCCAGCACCGGTCGGCCACCGCCGGGAAATTTTCTACGATGCTAGATGGCACGAGATAAGACAAGGATGGTGCCGTGCGTTTCTATGTTTTTTTAGCTACGGCCAGACAGGCATTCACTTTCTTTTTGCTTTTAACAATATTAAATATGATATCTTTGTTTTTTTTAATTTTTTAGATCTATAAACATAGATAAGTTGCTACCACACTAGCATTGTAGTCCCTCCGTTCTAAATTATATCTATATCTATATACTAATAAAGAGAGAAAATTTTAGTCCCACCTCCTTTTCTATTTTTTTTTCTGCCTTTTCTGCCTGCCCTCGTGTATTTTTCCGCCTGCCCGCCTCCCGTGTGCGTGTTGGATTCGAAACGTGAAAATTTCTGCTCGTACGTCATGCCATGCATGATGCATGACTCCGCTTCCTTAACCGCTGGCCTATTCCCGGAAACCAACCGACCATTGCCATTGCATTGGACTTTACTTTGGCACACAGTTGCCAGTCGCCATGCCATGCGTGATGCATGGCTTGCATGGCTTGTTCTCCCTCTCCCTGCTCCGCTGCGGAAGGGAAGCGGTAGTGCGGTGCATGCTGCCTGCCCCTGACCCTGCCGCCATCCAAATAAAGTAGTTGCGTATGACGCAACGTAGCAGCGCTGCTGGACAGAGGCGCCGATAGATGCAGTGCATCAACAATACCGAACGACACTGTTGGGTCACGCCGTGTGGACTACAGGCTCTCGTGGCTACGACGCTGTCAAGTACTGTGTCTGGTATTCTACAAGCAGCCTAAGCTGATCCCCGTCGCCGGCAACTCCGTGCAGTGCATGTACAAGGTCCTCCTCGACATACGACAACGATCGACGGGAAAGAAGCAATTGGCGGTGGCGGCGGGCAATGGGAGGAGGGCAGGGACCAACACATAACAGCCAGCAAACAGAGGCCAGCATATAGTCTCAAGAAGCCAGATACTCCCAAAGATCTAAAGAGCGTGCTGGCATATCGCGACGCGAATGGCAACGACGACGGCCTGTGTGGGAGGCGTTGGCCGAGCTGTGGTGCGAGCTCATTGTGTCAATGGCGCCACTAACAATGTACTCATTAAGACGGTCTATCCCTATGCTACATTTTATTTTCTAGGAGGTAGACCTTCACAAGTGGAGGGGACACGCATATTCCGAAGCCAAGATAGCTACTACTATGTTTTGCTACTTGTAAAACCGAGAGGGGTGATCCACTTTTCTCGGTCTAGGAGTGGCGACTACCGACGGGCGGTGCTCCGGGCACTGGTGCGCGGCCGCGGTGGCCGCTTCCGGCGGTCACGACTTCCACCAGTCCATGCGTGGTGGTCGCAATGGGGTCGGCGAAGTGGATTACTCGTCGCCGTTTCGCTCCGTTCGTCAGGCCATCGACTTGTTCGATGGTGGGACGGGTGGAATCTCCAAGTCTAAGATGATCGTTGAGGCGGGACCAAGTTCAGGGGTTTTGGAGGCCAACGCTCCTTCCTCAGCCCCTACTGTGTCCATCGCCGGTGGTGGTGGTAGGCCGGCCAGGAGAGTGGGTCGTCGCTTCACTCTCGCTCCAAAGACGATGAGCGCGCTCTACCACAAGTCCGGGCCGGAGGGGGACAAGGACGTGGAAAAGGATAATGCACGGCGCTGCAAGGAAGGACGGCGAGCTTTGTCGTCGTTCGTGGAGCTGGTGGCGGATGCTTGTCAGAAGCCAAGACCGGTCCACGTTAGATCGTTTGATGATGGTTTCTGCTCCAAATTTTGGGCAAGACCGGGTGATGTTTCTTCTGACGATGAGTCTGAGGAGGACATATCCACCCCGCAGTTCATCAACGATGCCATGACCGCCGGCTTCTCTGTTGATCAGCTCGTCACGGCGGAGAAAGTTCTTCAAGGTACCGCTTCTGCCACGCCCCACTTTTAATGGGACTTTTATCTCGCGATTGGCGCCGGGATCACGCTACCAATACGCTTACCGAGTCACAAAGAATGGAAATCAGTTATAGATGAACTATTCCGAGCATGTATTGACATAGGATAGAAGGACTTACAGCGGTGTTGAAGACACCACTCTGGATTATATTGATCAGAGTAGCCAACTGTGAAGCAGTGGTTTATCTGTGACGGGTCTGCTAGGGTGCTAGACCGTCTGGGCATGACTCCATGTTCCACAGGCAACTTGAGCGCGGATGGAATTTCTGGGCTTCTACGTCTTTCTCCTAAACAACGCCTTGTAAACTCCTACGCCGTTGGTCTCCTACTTCGACAAATGACCTTACCTTCGATATGCCGATATCTCGTAAAATAGAGGGGTGAGTACAAAGGTACTCAGCAAGTCCAAACCAGGGCTGGTTTGGTATATTTAGGGTTTGGGCCCTAGCAGAGTCTCTAAAACTGCTCTCGCTAGTTCCCGGGATTATATCATCTAGTCATCACCTTCACATCATCACAAATGTTAGTTATTTCTAATCATAGATGTTCTTTCCTAGCATTCGCCCATTCCAAGGACGTGGCTATTCGAATAGATTCAATAAACTCTGCAGAGGTTGTACAAATTTCCCCACATGATGGACACATCCTCTTCCATGATCAGTGGTCGACAGAGGTCCAACGAGATCCGTACCCGCTTGAGTGCTACTCTAGGTATATTGGTATAATCTTTACCACGACTTCTCAGGGGTTGGAAGGATAACACGTCACCCTAAGATGACGCATCACCCTAGACAATATGGTGATACCAAATCACCCGCGGCTTTACAGGTAATACCTAATTACCCAACCTATACTGTCAACACCACACTCAATCATAAATCATCAATATGTGCCTCTAGCACTGCGCCACTGCGCCCAAACGCTTCCGTGGAAGATCACTCAGCATCCACGCCAACCGGACCATGGGGCCACTCTCCCCATTGTTGGTAAAAGTTATCCTACAGAATTATTTATAAATTTGTATAGTCTGCATGCGAACAGAAACAATGAGCACTTCACCTAGGGGGTTTAAATATCGAATCCACAGGGAGAATGGTGTGGGAATACCGAGGCAAGAAACTAATCCCCTCGAGATAATAGAAAGGAACGGAGTTCGGATAAAAGGTGAGAAGAATTCTATGGTCGTCTAGCTTATACTCTTGTAAGGCTTATAGATATTCTTTAATGGGGATCGTACTCAAGAGAAGGTAAGGGCTTAAACTTACTATCTCGCAAAGACTCGATCCTACAAATCCTATCTACTACGGATGTGGAATACAAAGGACTCAATGGTACCGCCACTACCACGATCTACCACTATCCCAAGGTAGGGAGCAATTATGAGTTATCTAGTATAGACACCACGCCTACACTAGAGGTAACAACTTCAATTCAAGAGCGACAAGAATCAAAGTACTCTAATGAGTCATAAACCAAAAGAAATATAAATAAGTGAACTTACTCAACTATAAGGTTGATCCACCAAAGAAGTCTCAAGATCAAGTGCAATGAAGCCTTTGATCCCAGAGGTACAAGCGTAGAGAGTCACCGATGCATCCGTACTTCTCCTTACTTCTCCTCAACTCTTCTAATTATCTCTCAAGAACAGATCTAGAACTCTAATCAAGTTCTTTGATCTATCTCTCAACTTTCTACTAATCTCTCTCAACTTGATCTAGCTCTTCTAATTAGAGAGGTATGGTTCTAGCTATGATCGAGCTAAGTCCGATGAATAATGATTTTCATGCCTAAGGTCGAGGTAGGACCCTCCTTATATAGTCCTGGGCGGATGAATGCCGCCCTTGGATCAAACCGACTTCAATAACGGCGTAGATGCAACCACAAGGTCGGTGGTGAACCGACATAAGAGGGAGAGGCCGACAGTGGGGACCCACCGGGCGGCGCCAAGGGGGCCTTTGCGGGGCGCCAAAGCCAGGGTGGGCCCCCCCTGCCGTGTCTTTTCCCCGTGTCTTCTCGTGTCTTCTAGAATGTTTTAGTTCACTTTTCGGATCGAAAGTCTTCTCCGGTAAATCTTCTTATTATATGGGGGTTTTCTCTCAATTTCCCCGTATTTTCCTGTTAAGTCCCCGAAAAGATATAAATCACCAAAACTCGTGTAACTTTATCAAGATAACACCTATTCTATGCCTTCTATTCTTTTTATACCTTTTATTATGTATTTAATTGACACCTAAAAACATGGCTTAAGAGGTGTCAACAAGCTCCCCACACTTAGGCTTTTACTGCCTCGATAAAAGGATGGTTAAAACAAAACAAAGAGACAAGCAAGCAAGTATAGAAAAATTATAATCACATTTTATTTTATTATGCCAAGAACTTTAAGTGATTGAGAAACAAGACAAACCAATATCGAGTACTTTTATTCTTTCAATCAATTCAATTTGAGCTTTTGCAATGATTTTTAAAAAGAAAACATAGCTTACTTTCTTTCTTCTGTGATACTCTCAAATCACTCAATGATGTATATATATGTAGTATTTTTGGATCCTCACACAAAGATATGTAAAAAATATATATTTCTAATAAAGTCAGTATCTCGGGGTTTCGTGGATTGAATAATATATAGCATATTTACTTTGCATGTATCTCGCAATATCAAAGATTGTAATCAAGGAAAAACATTATCTAAGATCGAGATGTGCATTGTGTATGCTAATTCTACTATGCTCTTTCTTTTATTTCTCTCTTTTTAGAATAAATATTTTTGTAAACAAGATCATGGGCTATCTTTTTTTTTTTTTTTTAGAGAGGTGGACTCTGCTGGCCCCGCACTTTTGTCTATTATTTTCTCTTATAAAGATGTGGGTTCTCTTCGACCCTCGGACACTTGTTGTTGACACATGTTAACGTATACTTTTAATTGTCAACTAAACATGGAAAAGGACTAAAATATAATTAGATAACCTTATTAGGGGTTTCTACTAACGATTTCCACGAGTTTTGGTAAAGTTGTGATTTGCAGGGACTTAACAGGAAAACAACAGAATTGACGTGTCATACGACCGACGCAACGTAATGCAATCCAACTCCGAAACAAGTCTAGAAGGCTCCGGATTACTCCCGACGTGAACGAAACTTAACACCCAAGAAAACATCATCTAGAAGACTCCAGAAGCCACGACGCGTCGCGGGACCCAGGGTGGGACCCACCCTGGGCCGGCCGGCCTCCCGCTTAGGCCGCCGGCCCCGGCCCCCGGCCAAGTCACCTCGCTTCGAAGCTTCTCCAACCGCCTCTAAGACGCAATCTAATCCGCCGTTTAATGTCGGTTTGATCCGAGGGCGACGGTGGAGTACGAGTTGTATCCAAGTCCAACACCCGCACCTCCTCCCGACTATAAAAGCAAGCCCCCAGGCCCCCGGTTCAATCATCTCGAGATCAACTCATCATCATATCGATCGGATCCAAATCTAGTCGACGGCCTTAGCTCTAGTTCAAGAACTAGAAGTAGAAGATTAGACAAGATGTAGAACTAGAAGCCTTAGATTAGAGTTGAGAGTAGAGCTTCAAGTTGAGAGAATTAGAGCGCGGTTGAGGCGGAGTTGAAGGAAGGCCCGGAGCTGTCGGCGCCTCCATCTTCTTCTTCCTCTGGAGTTGATGCCATTGGAGCACGACTCTTGAGATCTTGTGGATTGTTCGACTTCCATTCGAGTAAGTGGTATTGTCTCTATTGTTCTTAAGGTTCGTATTTCTTTGATAAGATTACTTTGATTCCCGCCGCTCTTGAATTGAAGTTGTTAGATTAATGTAAGCGTGGTGCTTAGATTGACTAGCTTATTACGAATACCTTCTATAGGCCGGGGTGAAACACCAACCGTTAAGGCCGATCGTGGTGGTGACAAAGACCATTGAGTCCTTCGTATGCCCGCCTGCCCCGCTTATAGAAATCGTAGGAGACCTGCGTTGTTAGCGTAGATTCCCTTTATTAAGAGTTTCTTCATGACAACCCCTCTTAAGAACAATGTGCAAATGATTTACTTGAAATGAGAACAAGACCTTCCTACTAGAACTCCTTACCTCTCTTTTAATCTAGTTTTATAGCCACTCTGGATTTAGCTATACACCTTGACGCACCCTCTCACCTTCTCTCCTCGTGGATTCGATATTTAAAGCCCTATTCCCGGGTGAAGTGCTCACCGTATCCGCTCGCTATGGATTATATTCCCCGTAGGTTAACAAATACCAACACTTGTCCATTATTCATCTTTATTTTTAGAGATGTGGGCTCTTCTCGCCCTCGAACACTTGTTCATTTTTCATCTCTTTTTAGGGAGGTAGGCTCTACTCACCCGTAGGACTTTTGTCCATTTTTCATCTTCCTTTCTTTTCTCTTTTTTTTTTATAAATACTATTTTTGCATAGCCCATGCCTTGCTGTACAAAAACTATTTATTATTTGTAGAGAGATCAACAACTCGAGCATATAAATAAATAAAAAACAAGTGTACGTGTTTCTTGACCTTAAGACAAGTTTCTCAACTTAGTCACAAAATCTTGACAAAGCTCAACACAAAGCAAGCAACTTATCACTGGTTTAACATAGTATGGTCTGTAATAGGATATAAAATTGATCACAGAGATGAAGTAAAGCTATTAATTTTAATATTTTGAAATAAATTTCTCCAAAAAAAAGATATCAAGAATTAAGCTCTCATCAAACTTCTATCTCAAATTTCACAACAACTTAAACAACTTGGATCTTATAGCATCTTATTATTTTAGCAAAAACTTATTCTAATTATGTAAAAACATTATGTAAACTTATCTCTAGAACAAAGCATATCAATTTATTTTATTCTTCTTCATTTATTTAGCAAAACAAAGAAGAGCTTGAAACCGACGTAACGTAAATCAAAACACGAACTAAAGCGAGATCGAGAGATCAAACCGAGGGGTGAAGAAATCTGAAGACGAGGGAGGAGATGGTCCGCGGTCGCCGCTGATGTCCCCGGGCGGCCGCCCGAGCTTTGCGTACGCGGGCTCGATCTTTGTCGTGTTGGATCATCATTCTTCTTTGTTGTTTTGCTTCGCTTTTAGAGTTCGGTTTATTGTTCGGTTATTCGTCATCGTCTCCCCACACTTGTCTTTTTATTATCCTTTATTCAAAAACATATTGGAGACAAGAAAAACATATACAATAATAGAAAATAATAACCGAGAAATCAAATTTAAAACTTATGATAAATAAGAGTACTTCTTTATTCATTTAATCATAACAAAGACTCAAAACAAACTTGACTTGATAAATCACTCAAAACTCTAATTTAAATCGAAATAAAAACCCACTCGATAGATAATCGACTCAACTAGTGCTCTAATAAACTTGAGCGTATTACATATCCTTAGCAAATTTATTTACGATACGCCAAGAACTCCCATCTTTGTTACCGCTGCTTTGTGTGCTTCCTTTCTAAAAAGTTGTATTTTTCTCGCTCTAAGTCATCTACACGCCCCGGCCGTACATCGTGGTCTCGTGGCCGAGTGTTCATAAAGTTCTTTAAGTGGAAGTGTTCTCGCGACGGAGCTCTGCCATAGTCATTCTTCCCCGGCTTAGGCATCGGTTCAGCGGCCTCCCTTGGCTCAACAAAGAGAACTTGGTTTGGGTTAGCGCGAACTCCATTGAGGACAAGACGTGCATCGCTGTATGTATTCTTACGAATATTCTCGAACTTATCAAACTCAACGCCAACGTGAGTTGCTCGCTCGGTCTTGGAGCGCTTAACTTGGTGCCTTCGTGGATTGGAATCTTCTTCTTCATAGCAATATCAGCGGCGCTGCTGCTAGCAATTTTTGAGCATATAACCACCGGATGTAGGCTTTGGTTTTGAAGGTGGTGGAGGGATCATGGCTAAAGGTTTTGGTTCATAGGGAACTAAAGCTTTTGAATTGGATGCTTGAGCTGAATTAGTCTTTGCGCCTTTGCTTGGGATCATAAACCACCATGCGAGTTTCATTGTTCGTCATGTTTGGAATAGGAGGTTTTAGTCTTCGGTCTTGGAGAAGAATGAATTTAGATGAGATGAGATATTCAAAAAGGACTTGTTTATATAGGTAAGAGGTATAGGATAGGAGGATTAGGCTCACAATATGGTCCTATTAAATAACCTGCACGTACGCGTCATTACAACGGGCTTAGTTTCTAGAGTATTCGAAAAAAGATGAGGAAGAGAGGAGGACGAGGGATCGGCGGTCGCCGAGCTCAATGGGCCCGGCCGCCGGTGCCCTTATGCACTCGTGGTCGTGTCCCTTTTTCTCAGCCCCTATTATCTCTATTCTAATTGTAATACTTTTATTTTTGGCCCATAAAAACAAATTCTACGAAAATCAAAAATCTTGAAACGGATCATTAAAGTATATCTCATCTAATTTATTTAATTTATTTATTTCATCGGGCTTATCGGGTTCATAGAAAATTTTAAGACGTTGACCATTTACCTTGAATAACTTACCTTCGAGTCTTGTAGAGTGATTGCTCCATGTGATGATGAATTTACTACCTTGAAAGGTCCTTCCCATTTACTCCTCAAGTTTTCCATGCCCGAATAATCTTACTCGAATTAAAGAGTAATACCCGATCTCCCTGGAGTGAAAGTTTTATCTTTATCTTCTTGTCATGCCATCTCTTGGTTCTTTCTTTATAAATCTTGGCATTATGATAAGCTTTCTCTCTCATTCCTCCAATTCTCGATAATTGTATTTTTCTTTGAATTCTCGAAGCATCGAGATTCATATTCCATCTCTTGATTGCCCAAAGGAGCTTTAAACTCAAGCTCTATAGGCAAATGACAGGTCTTTCCATAAACAAGTTGATAAGGTGTCATTCCAATTGGTGTCTTGTACGTTTGTCCCCAGTATGCCCATAGTGCTTCCGAAGTCTATCCTTCCATTTAGTTCCCATTTCTTCAACTGTTTTTACGCAAAATATTCTTGATCTATTTATTTGAAGTCTCTCCTTGACCACTTGTTTGAGGGTGATAAGTCAGTAGCAATATTGTGACGAACTCCATGCTTCAATAAATATTGTCGAACTTTTTATCAATGAAGTGGCTTCCTCCATCACTAATTACCATTCGAGGTACTCCAAACCTTGGGAATATAGTTTCTTCAAACATCTTGATTGAACTTCTACCATCTGCATTCTTGCATGGCAAAGCTTCTACCCATTTTGAAACATAGTCCACTTTGCTACTAAGATATATTCATAGTTTCCAAATTTTGGAAATGGCCCCATGTAATCAATTCCCCGCACATCAAAGAGCTCAATCTGAGATTGGTTGTTAGAGGCATAGCATCTCTTGTATTTATATTCCCGTGCCTCCGACAAGCTCCACATCTTCGGATGAAATCTTTTGTGTCTTGATACATGGTAGGCCGTAAAAATCCCCGCTTGCCAAATCTTTGCATGTGTTCGAATGCCCCATAATGACCTCCATATGGTGATGAGTGACATCTTTCAATAATTTGCAATCCTTCTTCATTTGGCACACATCTTCCGAGTAGTCCATCAGCACATACTCAAGAGGTATGGATCATCCCATAAGTGGTGACGACTTTCATAAATAAGCTTCTTCTTATCT
Source organism: Hyparrhenia diplandra (assembly GCA_015847255.1). NCBI lineage: Eukaryota > Viridiplantae > Streptophyta > Magnoliopsida > Poales > Poaceae > Hyparrhenia > Hyparrhenia diplandra. The sequence continues at coordinate 57,920 of JADLZK010011599.1, read as the reverse complement.
CGCCCTTGGTGCTACATATCCCGCAACCATAAAATTAACAAGATCTCGCATACCGGGATCGGTATGGGTTATCCGATAAAACATATCGTCCCCTCGAAAGTGAGTCATTAATAGGCAATTCATTTGGTTTCTCAAATTGCATTCTAGATAAATGATCGCTAAATGAATTCTCTACTCCTTTCTTATCTTTAATTTCTAAATCAAATTCTTGGAGTAACAAAATCCATCTTATCAAACGTGGTTTAGCATCTTTCTTGGTAAGCAAATATTTCAAAGCAAAGATGATCAGTGTAAACAATCACTTTAGCTCCTACCAAGTAAGATCTAAACTTATCTATAGCATAAACAACTGCTAGCAACTCTTTTTTTCGTAGTAGCATAATTAAGTTGTGGTCCAAATCAAAGTTTTACTAGCATAAGCAATAGCATGATGTTTCTTGTCTTTAGTTTGTCCTAACACACCGCCCCCCAGGGGGTTGAATAATTGGTGCGTAAATAAGAGCCTTTTTTCAATCTTTCAAAAGCTTTAAGACAAGCATCATCAAAAACAAATGGAACATCTTTGGCTAACAAGCTGGTAAGTGGTCTAGCAATATGTGAAAAATCTTTTATAAATCTACGATAAAAAAACAGCATGGCCTAGAAAACTTCTTATCCCTTTAACATTCACAGGGAGGTAACTGTTCTATAACTTCTATTTTTGCTTTATCAACCTCTATTCCCCTTTCTCAAATAAGATGACCAAGCACTATTCCTTCTCTAACCATAAAATGACATTTTTCCCAATTAAGGACTAAGTGCTTTTCCTCACATCTTTGCAAAACTCTATCTAAGTTTTCTAGACAATCATCAAAAGTTTTTCCATATACGTAAAAAATCATCCATGAAAACTTCCATAATCTCTTCAATCATTTCAGAAAATATAGACATCATACATCTTTGAAAAAGACGCAGGTGCATTACATAACCCAAAAGACATTCTTCTATAAGCATAGGTTCCATATGGGCATGTAAAAGTGGTTTTGCTTTGATCACTAGGGTGGATTGGAATTTGGTGATATCCGTAATATCCATCAAGGAAACAAAAGTAAGAATGCTTTGCCAATCGTTCTAACATTTCATCAATGAAAGGCAAAGGAAAATGATCTTTCCTTGTGGCTTTATTTAATTTTCTATAATCTATGCACATTCTCCATCCTGTAAATTGTTCTTTGAGGAATCAATTCATTCTTATCATTCTTAACAACCGTCATGCCTCCCTTCTTAGGCACAACTTGAACAGGGCTTACCCACTCACTATGTGGCAATGTGATAGATAATCCCTACGTGTAATAACTTAAGAACTTCCTTCTTAACTACATCTCTCATCGCATTATTCAGTCTTCTTTGGGGTTCTATAGATGGGGGTATATCCGATCCAGTAGGAATACGATGAGTGCAGAGAGCGGACTAATTCCTTTTAAATCATCGAAAGTGCATAGCCTAAGGCCGAGGCGATGTTTTTCTAAGACAGCTTATCACCGAGAGTCCGATCCGGTGTAAGTTTATCATTTATGATCACTTTGGAGACTCTGAATCTTGATTTAGGAAAGCATAAGTGAGGCCTGGTGGTAAAGGTTTAAGTTCAATAGGAGGTCTCGGTGGATTCTCAAATTCATCTAAAGGTTCTGAAGTAGTAGGATTTTCATCCTCTTCTTCAATAAAAAATTCTGAATCATCTTCTTGATTGGATTCCACGAAATATTCTATGGTGGCCTCTTTAACTTCCTCCCTAGGATCCAGTTCGACAAGACTCGGATTTAGCATGAATAGCTTGGATGATAGGTAATGAGATTTGAAGATCTTTGTCTATTTGAAAATCTAAATCTCCCAAGTTGTCCTTTAAAAGTAAGCTTTTCTATTGGTTGTCCTATCAGCAGGTCAAACTCCATGATATCAAAGATATAGAAACTAAGATGTACCATGATGTTATTCACCTTGATTGGTAAGACATAAAGAATTCCTGAACTTTGAATAACTTGTCCTGAAGGTGTTAAAAGTAATTTTGTAGTGGGACTCAATGGCATATTTTTGAGAAGATCTTGAACAAAGGATAATGCCATGATGTTTATCCCCACTATAGGATTATAAAGAGCATCAAATGAATCTTTATCAATTTGGCAGCAAATAGGTACAGAAGGTGAATCCAAACGGATCACATCAGAGGAAAGCTCTGATTCTTCTGTCCATTCACTACTAATGATTGAGACAAGTTCTTCTGTAGTTCCTTTCAAATGTGTTAAATCAGAAGAATCTGTAGGATAAGATTGTGATGATCTATTCTTCTGAGATTTAAATCGATATTTCGAGGTATTTCCATAATCTGTAAAGAGATCATCCTCGATATCATTTAAGAAGTCAGAGATTGAAGTAACCTCTGGTTCTTCTAAAGGTTCTGGATTAGCTGGATGTGTCGTGGTCTGATATCGCGGTGACCACCGTCACGATGTCGACCGGCGGTCGCGTTCTCCGAATGGCCTAGCTCTAGAGACAATGACACAATATTTATACTTGGTTCGGGGCAAGATCGGGCTCCCTAGTCCAAAGGTGTGATCACTATCCGAGCTCAAACGCCGTATCGGGCGCGTGCATAAGCGGATCGAGAGGGAGCGGGCTCCCGTGTCTCTTGTGATTGAGGCTAGTGCCAATATGCGGGTGAGTGAGGGTGTTGGTTCGAGGAAACTTGGATGAGTCTCTCCTCTTCCTCGCTCCCCCCAACTGAGCACCCTGCCCCTCCTTTTATAGTGGCAAAGAGAGCAGGACACATGAGCTCTTCGAGTTGAGGCGAGAACGGACAGAATGTAGGGCCATGGAGTGGCGGGTAGGTGAAAGAGCTCTCCGGACGAGCTCGTTGATTGGCCAGGAGCTCTCTTCGAGCTCTCGGCAGCTCGGGATGTCGGAATCGGTCGTCGTCGTGCGCGGGAATCCGGGCCTGGGTGATGATCGAGTGTCGCCCTGTCTTCGATCGTAGTTGGAAGCTGTCTCTTCGGTATGGGAGGGGCGGCCATGCCGCTGACGCAGAGATGCGCTCCGCATGTGCCCGTCGGAGATTGTGGCAGGGTTCTTGGATGCGACGGGGTACGACGAGGGAGCTCTCTGTGCGAGCTCTTTGGTCGGGCAGGAATCATCTGCGAGCTCTTTGGAGGCCTGGATGCAGAAATTGATCGCCGCCGTACGCGCGAATCGAGGTTTGGGCGGCGGCCTGGCGTCGTGCCGTCCTTAATTGTGGTAGGAATCGATCCCGTCGACATGGGCGCGGCCATACCGTGGATGGGGCTTGCGCACGTCGATCGTACTTGAGGATACTGTGGCGGCGCTGTTGGAGCCGATGGGGTATGGCGGTGTGACGGAAAGGACCTCCCTCTGTAGCTGTAGCGCTGCGTGGCTACGATTACTGTCCGTGGAGCGGTTGGCCAACCACGTGCTGGCTTCCGTGTGGAAGATAGACGAGCTCTTCCGCCGTCGCGGGATCTGCCGAGCTCGAGCTCGAGCGAGGCGGAAAGAGGTCAACATATGAGGTAGCCCGTCGTGCGGACGAGAGCTCGCTTCGGGGGAGCTTGGTCGAGCCTGACGGCTGGTCCCTCGGCGTGGAGAGCTCGTATACGCGTACTCGGCCATGGGGGGAGCCTCCCCGCGAGCGCGGAGCTCTTCGGAGGGCATCGACCTCTTGGTGTTTGTCCGAGTGGGCTCTTAGAGCTGTATTGGCTTGTTGATGTCGAGTGGGGGAGCTCATTCGTAGCGTCCCGAATATCGATCCCCCACAGTAGCCCCCGAGCATTTGGGAGAGAAGGGAGTCTCTCCCAGATGCTGTTTGTACGGTAGCTCTCGTTGCGGAGGTTCTCAAGTAGAGGAAAGTCTTGGTCATGGGTGCGCGCGAGCGCACCCGCGGGTGTAGCCCCCGAGGCTCCGTGAGAGCTGTGAGCTCTTATGGAGGCTTTTTAGAATTGGCTTGGGCTCATCGACCCGCTGCCTTTCGCAGTGTGGAGATGGCGAGCTTGAACCCGATCTAGCCTTGTTGGTCAAGATCGAGCGCTTGGTGAGCCGCTGTCGGGTGGTCCAGGTGAGGCCCGAGTTTGTTAACTCGCTCGTACGATCGGCTAGTGGATCGACCTCAGATTCTGAGGGCCCGACTTCCGTGGTCCTCGAGCCCCTGGGGGTTGCCCGGAGGCGAGGTGCTTCCTCCTCGAGGGGGCCAGCTCGGAGTCGTTCGTAGCCCTCAGATTTCTGGACGCGCACGGACAGAAGCCCCCGAGCCCTTTCAGGTGTCCAGGGTACCCTTCCTCACCCGGAAGGTCATGATGGAGGGCGTCCCTGTCCGTGCATTGCCACGCTGCGGCAGCGCCCCCACCCGCAGTGTGGGCGTCGTCCCTTCCGCCGCCCCATGCCCGATGACGCCGCAGCGAGCCTCGCCCTCCGAGGATCGGTGTGCGTGCTCCGCCTCCCTCGCAGAGTTTGAAGCCGCCACGGCGCCAAACGCCTTTCCTTGTGTCTCCCGAGTTGCTCACGCGTTTGTGCTTTTCAGGGTGTGCGGGGACCGGGGTCGGGGGTATAACCGGCCGGCCCGGCTTTCGCTGAGGGCCGGCGGCCGTCGGGAGGCTGGCCGGGCTATCTGCGGAGGCGAGTAAAGAACTCGGCGCGACACATCTTCAACACCGGTTCCTCGAGCGTCAGACGGAGGACGTCATCGAGTCCATTCGCGACGCGGAGGGCCGGGCTTCCCGGGCGGCACAAGAGGGGGCCGAAGCCGCTCTGCGGGAGGCGGCTCGGCGAGAGGAGGAGCTCGATCGCGCCCACAAGCTGCAGCGCGAGAAGATGCAAGGGGAGCTCGACACCCTCCGCCGCCTGCTCGAGAACAAAGAGCTCGAGCGGTCGGTAGCCGAGCAGAGGGCGGAGTCCCTTTACAAGGAGAAGACGGAGACTGCCGAGTGCCTCCGTCAGCGCGACGCCGAGCTCGCGGGTGAGTGTTCTCACCCCTACGTTGCCTTCTTTTTTTTTTGTCTTCTCGGTGCTTGGGGGCTGATCGTCCTCGCCGGCGGGACCTCGCGTATGACCGCGAGGCCGCGCCGAAATGTGGTCTTTGTTGCCATGCGACAATCGCGGAGAGGGACCGGCTCAACGCCGAGAACGAGAACTTCCTCGGCGCAACGAGGGGGCTCTACTACGGCCGTGGAGTAAGCGGGCGACTGCTTCTCGACTTGGTTTTTGGGCCGCGGTGACCCTTGTGCTGAGCCATCCTCTTGTCTTGCAGGGGAGAAAGAGAAGTCCTTGAAAGCGGCCCGGGATGTGGATGACAAGACCTCGGAGCTGGCTTCCGCCGAGGCCCTCCACAAAACGCGCGCCTCAAGCGCCGGCAGAGAAGGAGGCGGACTTGAAGCGGCGCACCCGGCCGACCTCGTCGACGCGCGGAAGGAGCTCGAAGCCCTCCAGGGTTGCGCGGCCAAGGCCGCGAAGGAGGCCGAGAGCTCGGAGCGCGCGCGCGGGAGTCTTGCGTCCGTGGTGGAGGATGTCTGCGATGTCCTCGGCGTGGAGGAGGCGGCTGACCCGATCGCACGGGTGTCGGCCCTCCCGCGGAAGGTGACGGAGGACGCCGGCCGGGTGGTCCACAAGGCGATCAGCGTCGTCTTCACGCACTACCCTCGTTTCGATGTCGACGTCGTGAAAACGGGGTGGGCACCGGGTGTCGACGACGCCGACACCGAGCGGAAGGTTGCCGCCGCCGAGGCCGCCACCGCAGAGCTTTACGTCGAGCTCTCTTCAAGCTTGCCGCCGGAGCTTGAAGTCTCGAGCCCCCCGGCCGGTGGGGGTGGAGCAGTAGGAGCTTTGCCGAGGAGGAGGGTACCGCGGAGGACGTTCTGTCCGGTGAGCCGTCGCCGGGTCTCTCCACCGCATAGGGGTAGAAGTTTCTAAGTCCTCGTATTCGAGGTGTTTTGTAAAGACTCGTGGAAGCATGTGCTTTTGTTAATAGAAAGCGTCTTTCCCCTTTTGCCGCATTCAGTTTCTAGTTTGACTTGCGTGAGCTCGTGACCTCGAGAGCGAGGATGGCGGGTGTTGGTATTTATTAAGTGCAAAAAGAATATAAAAGGGTTCATAGCGCGTAATATATATACCATTGTAGCTTTTACCCGGGAGTATTCAGTATCGTTATTTATATTTTCCACGAGGAAGCAAGGGTAAAGACTATGATAAATTAAAAATCATGTATCTACTAACTTAATATACCAACTAAACTAAAGTGAGGGGGTAAATAATGTATATGATATAAATGATAGCACTTAACCAGGAGAATATTATAATATAGAATAGATAGCTAGGTCGAGAGGACAACGGGGAGAGATCTAGGTTCCCGAATACTTCTCTAGTACTTTGGTTCTTGAGTAACTAAGGCATGAAAAGGTATAGCGATCATAAAAGAACACTTCGGGACATCGGAACACTAGCCGCGGAAAGGGATGAGAAGGGGGCTAGGAAGCTCCGACTACGGTCCTACACTACCAATCCGAACGTGGTGGAATACGTCGGCCGTTAGGGGTCATCACCACCTAGGGCTACCACAACTATCCGTGGGGGATGGGTGCAATCTAAGGTAACCTCTAGTCTAGACACCATGTCCACACTATTAATTACTACTCTAATCATCATGAATAACCGTGAGCACTCAATACGGCGAAGATCCCATACAATTATATAACAACTATATTCTAATCAATAACATGAAAGGCATAAAAGTACTAGAAAAGATAGATCTAATTATAACATAAAGTCTAATAGAGTTGAGATACAAAGATATACCAGAACGCTGAAGACTTCTCCAGAACCGGAGCGCAATTCCGCTCTCCCTAACTCTCTACTAGATCTATTCTATTACATTGTAGCCGGCTGTCTAATCTAATTCTCCAAAAGGCCGTGCCTCCATCGATGAGATATGAAATTGATGTATGAGATGATCCCAATTGAGGGGGCACGGGGGCTGCTTATATAGTCGGGAGGAGGTGCCAGGTGTTGGACTTGGATTACAACTCGTACTCCACCGTCGCCCTCGGATCAAACCGACATTAAACGAGCGGATTAGATTGCGTCTTAGAGGCGGTTTAGGAATACTCTGGAAGCTGGGCTGACGTGGCAAGGGGGGGAGGCCGGCCGGCCCAAATAACAGGCCGGCCGGCCCGATCTTTGGCCCACTTAGTGGGTTCCGCGACCGTGCTGCTTTCGAACCTCTACGGACTCCTATTTCTTGGGTGTTAAGTCTTGATCACGTCGGGATTAGTCCCGAGCCTTCTAGAGTCTTTCTCGAGTTGGATTGCGCGTTACGTCGCGTGGTCGCTCGACTCGCGAATCCCGATGTTTTCTGTTTAGTCCCCTCAATTCACGCGCTTTACCAAAACGGGTGGAAATATGTTAGCGACACCCTATTCTAGGTTGTTATTATGATTTATACCCCTTTCTCATGTTTATTTGATTAATAAATTTATATGATAACAAGTGTCAACAAACTCCCCAAAGCTTACCCTTTGCTAGTCCCTAGCAAAGCTATATGCTATAGTAGGATCGGGGAGTTGCTACTACGCTTTCATACCTCGGAAGTACTATGTTTTCAAAAATAAATTCTCCTCTCAACAAGATTGCTCTCTCTTACCTTTTTACCATGGGGCGTAGCCTTTTATAAACCTTAAGCAATTAAAAGACAGAACAATCAAGTCAAGTACCAAGTCTCAAGTTCTTTGATCAACTATCATCACGGGTTTTTGCAATATTTTTCAAAAGAAATTCGAGAGATCCTATATATGACCCTCTTAAGTAGATGGTATTTAGTGGAGTTACGTGTGGTGGAACATACATAGTGGGATGATAGTGGCGAATGGATGAGGATGAAAGGTAGTAATTAGCCTTTTTAGCCTTTTTCTAGTATATATATATATATATATATATATATATATATATATATATATATATATATATATATATATATATATATATATATATATTTTCAAGCATCTTGGACTATATCTCTCTTTCTAAAAATTGCTAAGACACAGGGCTGTCCATTCTTGGAGAGGTGGGCTTTGCCGGACTTTTTGTCTATTTTTCTCTCTCCTTAGAGATGTGGGCCCTACTCACCCTGGACACGTGTCCATTATTCATCTCTAATTATTATTATTAGGGAGGTAGACCCTTCTCGCCTAGTATGACACTTGTCCTTTACTCTCCCTCTCTCGTCTCACTTTTCTCTCTAAATATTTATTTTTTCTTTCTTTTCTCTCTCTTTTTTTTTTTTTTTCGAATGTAGCCCGAGAATCTAATTGGCATAAAAACGTTGAGAGAGACATATCCAAAATTGCTAGAATTTATTTATAATATGGCTTGTAGCTTGATGGAATATGGGAATGCGTACTTAGGGTTAGAAACAAATATATTTGGTGGAGTGGGATGATTTTGATGTGTATGACAAACTCTTAAGGGTCATAAATACGAGGAACTCATCATGTAGCATTTTATGATTTTCAAAAAGATAAAACCGGGAATCAAGTATCTCTAGGAATATGATAAATGCAAGACTCAACTTTTCATGAATCATTATCCTTTAACGCCTAGACTTCGATTGAGCATGTGCTTCCCACAGTGTAGGATTTTAGAGCAAATTAAGCATTTAAAGCTTCGGGAGAATCTAAGTCTAATTGTAAGTACTTTAAAAGAGGAATTTATGGCGGAGCAACTATTCATCATTTCCATACATAGGGATCATCTTCAGCGTTAATTTTATTCTAGCAAGCATAAGCACACTATCTATTTATTTATTTATAGCAAACATAAAGATCAAACTATATATATAACTTAAACTTTTTATTTAGTTTTCTATAGTTATGCATCTTTTTATATCTTTTAACAAAGCAAACATACCAAACTAGTGGTAAATAAAGTAAAGGATAAGAGTACTTACGGATAATGGGGTTGCACTCCCCAAGCCGGATCTTGACAGTCTTTTAGAGATGTAGACGTGAGGTAGACTGTGGTGGTGTGGTAGGTTTATGCTAAACTGTGCACACCGATGATTCTTTCTGCTTGATATTAGTGGACGTATACCCAAAGGATTGCAACTATTTGAAGAACATGTTGTTGTCCAAAGGTTGATATAAACTCATCTATGCTAACAAAAAGATGGTTCTTTGATTACTTTAGCACATATATTGTTTATCATGTTTTTTTTTTAATAAATTATGTTCTTAGCTGCACTCTAGCATGGATCGAAGCAAATGTAACTTTTAGCAAAAGACAAAATAAATGATGTGATACTTACATATCTTTCTTCTATGAGGAACGATCCGGGTCTTCCTTCTGCGCAGAGTTGTTGGAGTTCATCATACGCCTTGCCTCACCTCTATTGTGAGTTCATCTCTTGGCTTACCCGCATTGAATATGATAGTTTTCTGCAAGGGTTAGTCAAAATAATTGCTATCTACTAGAGCATACTCTTGGTTCAAAAATCAACCTAGACACCACGTCTAATTTGATTTAGGAAAGCAATTTAACTAGCATTAAAAAGCCTTTGAAAAGCACGATCAACACTCCTAAACTAGGCACCATGCTTCATTTAAGAGATGTATGAAAAATACTTCAAACTAGAACATACTATAGCGAGACAACGGTGGCATGAAAGCATCATAGAGATTTACTTAAATAGAGCATGATCATGGTGAGGATAATATTTATTATTATTATTATTATTTTTTTATTTTATATGCAACGACATGATTGGGTGATTGCAAGGAGTTAAACATGCAATGGATTTACTATGAGAAAACGTAAACTAGGTGGAGTAGAATGCATGAATTATTTAAGGGAAACATGCAATGGAATGCAACAATTGAAAAGACTACTCATAAATTAAAGTTCATGAGCAAGACTTTCTCACCTTTGATCATACTTACCTTCGCTCACAAGATGGAGTTTATGAGTTGTGCGCCTCTACGTTCGTCACTTGAGATGTGATTTGGATTCTTGTGACGGTGACCTTTTCTTCAATCTACACTTAGTTAGAATAATATATATATATAAATGTACCTAAGAGATGGCGGGGGCTCCAAAGTGTTGATGGATCTTGATGTTCAAACACCCCTGGTTTCTCCTTGTGGAAGCTTGCGAAAGGTCGCGACGGCATCAAATGTCCTGTCTATTCCACACTCAACGAGCAAGGGTAATCCTACTAACGCTAGTTAATACACTAAATTAGCGATATCAAGATCATTATCAAAATCTTTACGCCAATTGCTTCCCAACAACGGCGCCAAAAAGCTTGTTGGTATTTATTAAGTGCAAAAAAGAATATAAAGGGTTCATAGCGCCACGAATATATATACCATTGTAGCTTTTACCCTGGAGTATTCAGTATATCGTTATTTATATTTTCCACAGGGGAAGCAAGGGTAAAGACTATGATAAATTAAAATCATGTATCTACTAACTTAATATACCAACTAAACTAAAGTGAGGGGGTAAATAATGTATATGATATAAATGATAGCACTTAACCAGGAGAATATTATAATATAGAATAGATAGCTAGGTCGAGAGGACAACGGGAGAGATCTAGGTTCCTGAATACTTCTCTAGTACTTTGGTTCTTGAGTAACTAAGGCATGAAAAGGTATAGCGATCATAAAAGAACACTTCGGGACATCAGAACACTAGCCGCGGAAAGGGATGAGAAGGGGGCTAGGAAGCTCCGACCACGGTCCTACACTACCAATCCGAACGTGGTGGAATACGTCGGCCGTTAGGGCTGTCACCACCTAGGGCTACCACAACTATCCGTGGGGCTGGGTGCAATCTAAGGTAACCTCTAGTCTAGACACCATGTCCACACTATTAATTACTACTCTAATCATCATGAATAACCAGAGCACTCAATACGAGCGAAGATCCCATGCAATTATATAACAACTATATTCTAATCAATAACATGAAAGGCATAAAAGTACTAGAAAAGATAGATCTAATTATAACATAAAGTCTAATAGAGTTGAGATACAAAGATATACGAACGGCGAAGACTTCTCGAACCGGAGCGCAATTCCGCTCTCCCTAACTCTCTACTAGATCTATTCTATTACATTGTAGCTGTCTAATCTAATTCTCCAGGCGTCGTGCCTCCATCTGATGAGATATGAAATTGATGTATGAGATGATCCCAATTGAGGGGCACGGGGGCTGCTTATATAGTCGGGAGGAGGTGCGGTGTTGGACTTGGATTACAACTTCGTACTCCACCGTCGCCCCTCGGATCAAACCGACATTAAACGAGCGGATTAGATTGCGTCTTAGAGGCGGTTTAGGAATACTGAAGCTGGGCCGACGTGGCAAGGGGGCCGGCCGGCCCAAATAACAGCCGGCCGGCCCGGTCTTTGGGCCCCACTTCGGGGTTCCGCAGCACAGTGCTGCTTTCGAACCTTCTGGACTCCTATTTCTTGGGTGTTAAGTCTTGATCACGTCGGGATTAGTCCTAAGCCTTCTAGAGTCTTTCTCAGAGTTGGATTGCGTTACGTCGCGTAGTCGTTCGACTCGCGAATCCTGATGTTTTCCTGTTTAGTCCCTGCAATTCACAGCTTTACCAAAACTGGTGGAAATATGTTAGCGACACCCTATTCTAGGTTGTTATTATGATTTATACCCCTTTCTCATGTTTATTTGATTAATAAATTTATATGATAACAAGTGTCAACAAACTCCCCCAAGCTTACCCTTTGCTAGTCCCTAGCAAAGCTATATGCTATAGTAGGATCAGGAGTTGCTACTACGCTTTCATACCTCGGAAGTACTATGTTTTCAAAAATAAATTCTCCTCTCAACAAGATTGCTCTCTCTTACCTTTACCATGGGGCGTAGCCTTTTTATAAACCTTAAGCAATTAAAAGACAGAACAATCAAGTCAAGTACCATGTCTCAAGTTCTTTGATCAACTATCATCCTAGGTTTTTGCAATATTTTTCAAAAGAAATTCAGAGATCCTATGTATGACCCTCTTAAGTAGATGGTATTTAGTGGAGTTACGTGTGGTGGAACATACATAGTGGGATGATAGTGGCGAATGGATGAGGATGAAAGGTAGTAATTAGCCTTTAGCCTTTTTCTAGTATATATATATATATATATATATATATATATATATATATTTTCAAGCATCTTGGACTATATCTCTCTTTTCTAAAAATTGCTAAGACCTGGTCATCCATTCTTGGAGAGGTGGGCTTTGCCCGGACTTTGTCCATTTTTCTCTCTCCTTAGAGATGTGGGCCCTACTCACCCTCGGACACGTGTCCATTATTCATCTCTAATTATTATTATTAGGGAGGTAGGCCCTTCTCGCCTAGTATGACACTTGTCCTTTACTCTCCCTCTCTCGTCTCACTTTTCTCTCTAAATATTTATTTTTCTTTCTTTTCTTTCTTTTTTTTTTTTTTTTTTCAATGTAGCCCGAATCTAATTGGCATAAAAATGTTGAGAGAGACATATCCAAAATTGCTAGAATTTATTTATAATATGGCTTGTAGCTTGATGGAATATGGGAATGCGTACTTCGGGTTAGAAACAACAGTATTTGGTGGAGTGGGATGATTTTGATGTGTATGACAAACTCTTAAGGGTCATAAATACGAGGAACTCATCATGTAGCATTTTATGATTTTCAAAAGATAAAACCAGGAATCAAGTATCTCTAGGAATATGATAAAACAATGACTCAACTTTTCATGAATCATTATCCTTTAACGCCTAGACTCAGATTGAGCATGTGCTTCCCAGTGTAGGATTTTAGAGCAAATTAAGCATTTAAAGCTTCGGGGAGAATCTAAGTCTAAATTGTAAGTACTTTAAAAGAGGAATTTATGGCGAGCAACTATTCATCATTTCCATACATAGGGATCATCTTCAAGTTAATTTTATTCTAGCAAGCATAAGCACACTATCTATTTATTTATTTATAGCAAACATAAAGATCAAACTATATATATAACTTAAACTTTTTATTTAGTTTTCTATAGTTATGCATCTTTTTATATCTTTTTAACAAAGCAAACATACCAAACTAGTGGTAAATAAAGTAAAGGATAAGAGTACTTACGGATAATGGGGGTTGCACTCCCCAAAATTTGGATCTTGACAGTCTTTTAGAGATGTAGGCGTGAGGTAGACTGTGGTGGTGTGGTAGGTTTATGCTAAAAGCTGTGCACACCGATGATTCTTTCTGCGAGATATTAGTGGACGTATACCCGAAGGATTGCAACTATTTGAAGAACATGTTGTTGTCCAAAGGTTGATATAAACTCATCTATGCTAACAAAAAAAGATGGTTCTTTGATTACTTTAGCACATATATTGTTTATCATGTTCTTTTTTTTTTTAATAAATTATGTTCTTAGCTGCACTCTAGCATGGATCGAGGCAAATGTAACTTTTAGCAAAAGACAAAATAAATGATGTGATACTTACATATCTTTCTTCTATGAGGAACGATCGGGTCTTCCTTCCGCATTAAATATGATAGTTTTCTTCGCTCACAAGATGGAGTTTATGAGTTGTGCAGCCTCTACGTTCGTCACTTGAGATGTGATTTGAATTCTTGTGACGGTGACGCCGAAGGCTCGTCCTTGACGTGTCGCTCGTGATAACGTCGCATGGATTGCGGTACTTGGCGGAGTGGATGAGCGCGATGTCGCGAGCCTCGTTGAGCTGATCGGCGTCTTCGAGCGCGCTTGGTTGTTGTGCTCGTCGTCAGCTCGAGCTCGGGGGGTGAGCCGTATTCGAGCTCGATGGGGAGGACCGCTTCGGACCCGAAGGCGAGGAAGAACGGGGTCCGCCCGTGGCCTGGCGGGTGAGGTGCGGAGACTCCATACCACCGCGGGGAGCTCGACGAGCCATCGACGAGCGTACTTCTTAAGCCTCCCGAAGATGCGGGACTTCACGCCTGCGGGGATCATCCCATTAGTGCGCTCTACCCGTCCATTGGTCCGGGGTGGCTGACCGAAGGCGTGTCGTCGGCGGATGCCGTGATTGCTGCACCCGGCCGATGAAGAGCTCTCCCACGGTTGGTGCCATTATCGGTGATGATCGAGTTCGGGACCCCGGCGGTGGATGATGCCGGTGAAGAACTTGACGGTCTCCTCAGCTCGGCACCGTGCGATGGGCATGACCTCGATCCACTTGGAGAACTTGTCGATGGCGACGAGGAGGTGCGTGTATCCTCCGGTAGTCCTCTGGAGTGGTCCCACCATGTCGAGGCCCCAAACCGCGAACGGCCAGGTGAGGGGGATCGTCTGGAGGGATTGGGCCGGGAGGTGCGTTTGCTTGGCAAAGAACTGGCAGCCCTCGCAGCGCCGGACGACCTGGGTGGCGTCGGCGACGGCGGTCGGCCAGTAGAAGCCCTGGCGAAAAGCTTTCCCGACGAGAGCTCGCGGTGCTGCGTGGTGGCCACACTCGCCTGCGTGGATTTCTTTGACGAGCCCTTCCCCTTGTTTGATGGTGATGTAGCGCTGAAGGATGCCGCTCGCCCCACGCCGGTAGAGCTCTTCTCCCACGAGGGCGAAGGCCTTGGCCCTTCGGGCTAGTCGTCGTGACTCCTCCTGCCCCGGGGGGAGCACGCCTTCCTTTAGCCACCGCAGCAACCTGGATGCGCAGTCCGGCCGGGCGACCGGACTTGCTCGGCCCCGAGCCGAGCCCCCCGAGCCTCGCACCCGAAGAGCTTGCGACTAGGCGGGCCTTCGGGATTAGGAGACCTCGACCCCCTCGGGGACATTGACGCCCCATGGGGTCCGGGCTTGGGAGCTCGAGCTCGCGCCCTCCGGAGCGGCCTCCCTTTGAGCCGTGACGAAGGCTGCGTTGCTCGTGCATGAAGACTCTGGGAACCGGCGGGGGGTTACGATGACGAGTTTGGCGAGGACGTCGGCGTCGTTGTTGAGGTTGCGGTGGACGTGGTTGACCTCCAGCCCGTGGAAGTGCTCCTCGAGCTCGCGGACCTTCTGATGGTATGCGATCATCTTTGGGTTAACGCAGTCGACCTCTTTCATGACCTGGTTCTTGACGAGCTCGGAGTCCCCCCGGACCTCGAGGTGCGGATGCGAGCTTCAGCGCGCATGCGAGCCCATTCACCGCGCCTCGTACTCGGCCACGTTGTTGGAGGCGGGGAAGTGTAGGCGTATCGAATACTTCATGCGCACCTTTTTAGGAGAAGTGAAGACGAGGCCGACGCCGGCTCCGTACTTCTTCACCGATCCGTCGAAGTCTTTGGACCCGGTACTCGATGTCGCCCGCCTGGGCGGCTGCTCGGTCTCGGTCCATTCTCGCGGCCGAAGTCCGTCGGGGCTTGAGACTTGATGGCATCCCTAGGCGCATAGACAATCTCGCTCCCATGAGCTCGACGCCCATTTAGCCATGCGGCCCGTAACCTCGGGTTGCGGATGACCTCTCCAAGAGGGTACTTGGAGACGATGCTGGACCGGGTGGGAGTCGGTAGTGTCCGAGCTTGCGCCGGGTGATCGCAACGCGCCGTTAACGAGGCTTTTCGAAGTTGTGTGTAGCGAGTCCCGTGTCGGTGAGGACCTCACCGATGAAGTAGACCGGGCGCTGCACCTTGAGCGCGTGCCCCTCCTCCTCTCTCTCGACGACGAAAGTGCGGTGCTCACCACCTTTGAGGTGGCCGAGATGTAAGGAGGATGGGCTCATTGGCTACGGGAGCAATGAGCACGGGGCGGGCTGGCCAGAGCCGCTGTTTCGAAGTCGGGAGCTTGCTGGGCCTCGTCGGGTCCGTGGAGAAGCGCCAAATTCTTCTTCAACAACTTGTAAAGCGGGAGGCTCCGTTCCCGAGTCGAGCTATGAAACGACTTAGCGCTGCGAGATGCCCGTAAGCCGCCGCGACGCGCCTTGACGTTCTTGATCGGCCCCATGTTCGTGATGGCGGCGATCTTTTCGGGGTTGGCCTCAATGCCACGCCGAGACGATGAAGCCGAGCAGCTTCCCTCGCGGACCCCGAAGACGCATTTTTCGGGTTGAGCTTAACGCCGAACTCTGAGCTTGGCAAAAACCTTTTTCGAGATCCGGATGAGATCTTTCGAGCGCTTTGTCTTGACAACGATGTCGCCGACGTACGCCTCCGCGAAGCTTCCGAGGAGCTCTTTGAAAACTTTCTGCATGCACCTGCGAAGGTGGCGCCGGCGTTCTTCAATCCGGGCGGGCATTGTTACGTAACGAATGCACCAAACGGAGTAATGAAGGAGGTGGCGAAATGGTCGAGCTCGTTCATCGCTATCCGGTGGTAACCGGGTAGGCGTCGAAAAAAGAGCGTCTCGCACCGGAGGTGGAGTCAACAATTTGGTCGATGCGCGGCAAAGGAAACGGATCCTTTGGGCACGCCTTGTTGAGACCCGTGTAATCAACACACATCCTCCATTTCCCATTCTTCTTCTTGACTAGAACGGGGTTGGCTATCCACTCGGGATGATACACCTCCTTGATGAACCTGGCGGCTAAGAGCTTATCTATCTCCTCGGCGATCGCTTGGCGTCGATCGTCGTCGAAACGTCTGAGCCTCTGCTTCACCGGCCGAGAGCCGGGTTTAATGTTCAAGGAGTGCTCGGCGACTTCCCTCGGTATGCCAGGCATGTCCGAGGCTCTCCACGCAAACACATCGAGGTTCGCGCGGAGGAAGTCGACGAGCTCGCTTTCCTATTTGGGAGTGAGCTCGGCCCCTACGCAGAGGGTGCGCCCGTCTTTATCGACTTTTATTTTCTTGGCGTCCTTCTCAGGCTCGAACGCGCCCGTGGCCTTGTCGAGCTCATCGGATGAGCTCGACCCCCCGAGCTGCTTGAGCTCCTCGTACGAGCTCGTGCTCGCAGCCCTCTTGAGCTCGGGGGCGTCCTCCGCGTTGGCCCAGGCTGCCATCTTTGGCGAGGTGCGCCGATCTCGACCGGCGTCGGCGTCTTGGACGGCGGCGGCAAGCAGACGAACGCGTGTTCGAATGTGGAGTCGACGGTGATGACCCCCTTGGGCCCGGGAATCTTGAGCTTGAGGTAAGTGTAGTTGGGAACGGCCATGAACTTCGCATAGCACGGCCGCCCCAAGAGCGCGTGGTAGGCGTTCCTGAAGGGGAGCACCTCGAACGTGAGGACCTCCTTGCGGAAGTTGTCCGGGGTGCCGAAGGTGACGGGGAGGTCGATTCGCCCGAGTGGGATCATCTGCTTCCCCGGTACTATGCCGTGGATCGGGTCCGGCGAGGGGCGGAGACGTGCTTTGGTGATGCTAAGGGCTTGGAGCGCGTGAACGTAGAGGAGGTTGAGGCCGCTACCCCCATCCATCAGCACCTTGCCGAGGCGCTTGGTGCCGATGATGGGATCGACGACGAGCGGGTATCTCCCTGGGTACGGGACATGCCGGGGGTGATCCGCCTTGTCGAAGGTGATCGCCGAGCTCGACCACTTGAGGTAGGTGGGCGTTGCGGGCTCGGTGAAAATTAAGGACCTCGCGGCGTGTGAGCTTCTGTCGGCGCTTGGACTCGTAGCCCGGGCGCCGCCGAAGACGATGTTGGCGGAGCTGTCCTCGATGTAGACGTCGTCGCCGTCACCGTCCTCGAACTCTCGCGTCGTGGGCTCGGCTGTTAAGCCCTTGCCGCCCCCCTTCAGCGCGTGCGTATCACGTGTTCTTCGGGGAGCCGGCGGTCCTTCATCTTGTGCCCGATAGGACCTTCGTGATGCGGGCACGGGGCCTCGAGCATCTTGTCGAAGTGTTCCTTGTTGACGAAGCCCTTTGCTCCCTTGGGAGGGGTCTTGCGCTTATCCGCGACGGCGACAAACTCCTCTTCGTCGTCGTCGTCGCGGGGACGCTTGTTCCTCTTGCTCTTCTTCCTACGGGGGCGGGAGCCGGATCCGTCCGCGGCCTCGTCGTTGTCCTTGGGCTTGCCCTTGCCCGTGACGGCGGAGACGGCGTCGTCTCCCTCGGCATGCCTAGTGGCGAGGTCGAGGAGCTCCTTCACGGACTGGGCTTCTTGACGCCGAGCTTGCGGATGAGGTTCTCGCCGTGTGGTGCGAAGAAGGTGAGCAGCGGTGATGATTTCGAGTCGGAGGCCTCGAGAGGTTGTTCACAGCTTGGAGAAGCGCCTGATGTACTCACGTAGGCTCTCCCCCTTCTTCTGCTTGCATCCGCGCAAATCCCAGGTCGTGCTTGGCCTGGCATAGGTGCCCTGGAAGTTGCCGACGAAGACGTCGCGTAGGTCCTCCCAGTCGCGGATGGTGCCCTGTGGTAGGTGCTCGAGCCAGGAACGAGCTGAGTCTGCAAGATAGAGCGGCAGGTTACGGATGATGAAGTAGTCGCTGTCGGCGCCGCCGGCTTGACACCCGAGACGATAGTCTTCCGACCATGTGGCGGATCGGTCTCCCCTTGTACTTCTGACCGAGGCTCGGAGCTCGGAAGCGCGCGGAACGGGGCCTCATGGATGCGTGAACCGAATGCCTTGGGGGCGCCTCGAGCTTGAGCTCGAACGGCGGCGGTCTCGCCGGGCGATGGGCTTCGCGGCCTTCGCACGGGCGTCGGGCTGCGACTCTTGTCCTCCTCGCTGTCGTGTCGCCCGCCGCGGCGTTTGCTGTACGTGCGAGGACGTTTCTCGTCTTCGTCGCGGTGGTACTTTTCGTCACCTCTGGGGACGTTCTTGTCCGCGCGGGCCTCATATTTTCGTCGGGCGTTGATGGTGTCGCCACGCGTCGCGGTTCTCGCCGATCCATCGGCGCGCGTGAACCTCGGGGTGAGAGGAGGCCTCGTGCTCTTCCCCGAAGCCGTCGATGAGACGTGGAGCTCGCCGCTGCTGCACCGCTGCTTCCGCCCATGAGCTTTTTGACTTGCTCGTGGGTCGGCGCGCTGGGGGTCCTCGGGGGACCGGGCACTCGCGCAGGGGCAACACGGCGGCTGCCCGGGTTCAGGGAAGCTCTTCCGAACATCGGCGGGGAGCTGCTCGGCCTCGTTGTCGCGGTTGATGCGGTCACTGGACATCGAGCTCGAGCTCGTGCCCGTGGCGGCGCCCGGTCCCTCCTTGCTCGGCGAGGAGGGCCGCGCTCTCCAAGCTGCGCGCGCTCGAGCTCTCTTCGAGCGCCTCGGCCGGGGCTTTGACGCCCAGCGATCGGCGGGCGGGTCGCGCTGAGCGGCGGAGCTTCTCGGGGGCGTATGCTCGGAGTCGGCGGGAAGGATGGCTATTGAGCGCTCCCTCGGGAGTGTGACACATGTAACACCGGGCGCGTGGGGTCGCAGTCCGTGAGGCTCATTCCATCGGGGCGAGCTCGAGCTCGCGGACGTGGTCTGCCGGGGTTCACCGCCCCAAAGAGGGGAGCCCCGGCTGGCCGTCGGGGTACATCTTGGTGTATGTTGCCGTGGTTCGATCCACCGACGGTGCGTCCTCACCGGCGAGCCGGAGGGGGCGGCGTTGGCGATGGAGAAGGCGACATCACGGAAGAGAGCCCGCGT
Source organism: Hyparrhenia diplandra (assembly GCA_015847255.1). Taxonomy (NCBI): domain Eukaryota; kingdom Viridiplantae; phylum Streptophyta; class Magnoliopsida; order Poales; family Poaceae; genus Hyparrhenia; species Hyparrhenia diplandra. The sequence continues at coordinate 38,393 of JADLZK010011599.1, read as the reverse complement.
GGGCTCGCGTCCCAAGATGTCGGGGAGGAAGTCCTTGATCGGGACTGCAGGTAGCGGTCCGCCGCCGTGCGACGGACTGGCGGGCTCGGCGGAGACCACGCCCCATGTCGGCGGAGGGCGGAGTCGGTGGCGCCACGGAGGCGCGCGCGGGGGATGTCCTCACGCCGCGATCGGCGGGTGAAGACGGCTCCCACGAGGACTTCTCCCGGACCCGGCGTCGGTGAAGTCGAGCGCGAAGCGGCGGCGCAGCACGGGCACTCCGGTCGACGGTGACGAAGAAGGAGCCATCGGAGTGGTGGATCGTCGCACCAGCGCCCCCTACCCGGCGCGCCAGCGTCGGGGTCCGATATCGCGGTGACCACCGTCCGCGAATCGGCCGGCGGTGCGTTCTCCGAATGGCCTAGCTCTAGAGACAATGACACAATATTTATAATCGTTCGGGGCAAGATCGGGCTCCCTAGTCCAAGGTGTGATCACTATCCGAGCTCAAACGCTCGTCATCGGGGCGCTGCACAAGCGGATCGAGAGGGTGCGGGCTCCCTGTGTCTCTTGTGATTGAGGCTAGTGCCAATATGCGGGTGAGTGAGGGTGTTGGTTCGAGGAAACTTGGATGAGTCTCTCCTCTTCCTCGCTCCCCCCAACCGAGCACCCTGCCCCTCCTTTTATAGTGGCAAGGAGAGCGGGACACATGAGCTCTTCGAGTTGAGGCGAGACGGACGGAATGTAGGGCCATGGAGTGGCGGGGTAGGTGAAAGAGCTCTCCGGACGAGCTCGTTGATTGGCCGGGAGCTCTCTTCGAGGTCTCGCAGCTCGGGATGTCGGAACGGTCGTCGTCGCGTGCGCGGGAATCCGGGCCCGGGTGATGATCGAGTGTCGCCCGTCTTCGATCGTAGTTGGAAGCCGTCTCTTTGGTATGGGAGGGGCGGCCATGCCGACGCGAAGATGCGCTCCGCATGTGCCCGTCGGAGATTGTGGCGGGGGTTCTTGGATGCGACGGGTACGACGAGGGAGCTCTGTGCGAGCTCTTTGGTCCGGAGCAGAATCATCTACTTGAGCTCTTTGGAGGCTGGATGCGAAATTGATCGCCGCCGTGCGAATCGAGGTTTTGGGCAGCGGCCCGGCGTCGTCTTGCGGATCCCCCACTGTGGTAGGAATCGATCCGTCGACATGGGCGCGACCATACCGTGGATGGGGCTTTGCGCACGTCGATCGTCTTGAGGATACGATACTGTGGCGGCTGTTGGAGCCGATGGGGTATGGCGGTGTGACGGAAAGGACCTCCCCTCGTACTGTAGCGGCTGGCATTAGCTCCGGTACCTGTCGAGCGATTGGCCAACTTCGTACTTGCTGGCTTCGTGTGGAAGATAGACGAGCTCTTCCGCCGTCGCGGGATCTGCCGAGCTCGAGCTCGAGCGAGGCGGAAAGAGGTCAACATATGAGGTAGCCTGTCGTGCGGACGAGAGCTCACTTCGGGGGAGCTTGGTCGAGCCTGACGGCTGGTCCCTCGGCGTGGAGAGCTCGTATACGCGTACTCGGCCATGGGGGGAGCCTCCCCGCGAGCGCGGAGCTCTTCGGAGGGCATCGACCTCTTGGTGTTTGACCGAGTGGGCTCTTAGAGCTGTATTGGCTTGTTGATGTCGAGTGGGGGAGCTCATTCGTAGCATCCCGAATATCGATCCCCCACAGGATGTGGTAAAGGATTTGGAATAGAATTGGATTCAGCTAATCTCTCATCTTCTATTATTTCTTCTATTTGTAAAGATTTTCCTGCAGGTTGGATCATCCTCCTTGTTCTCCACTATTTTGTTTAGGATAGCAATGCATTCGAGGGGTGAAAGGTGAATGAAAGATCCATTCGTAGAAGTATTAAGATATTTTCTTGATTTTCTATTCAGACCAATATAAAAGTGTTGAATTAGAACATGGTCCAGTCTGGCGAGATTTGGTCCGATTTGGAAAGAAGATCATATCGTTCCCAATAGGCACTCGAGATTCATCATGATTTTGTTTTGAGGATAGGATTGAGAGCCTAAAGTTAACTAGTTTTGACATGGGAAAGAAATCAGCACAAAATTCAGTTAAACAAGTTTCCCAATTGCCGACCATTCTTTCTCTATTTCTATTGTACCATTGGCGAGCTTTTCCTTTCAAAGAGAATGGAAAGAGCGTCCAAAGGATTGTTTTAGGGGACATGCCTTCAATATGTAGACATTTACATGTCTCCTCAAAAGTTTGGAGATGAATAAAAGGATTTTTCGTCTAATTCTCCGGAGAAAGTATGGTTTTGGACCATGTCACGCCCCAAAATTTCTATTTTGGGTTGCGAATAGAAAACACTAAATAAAATAAATGGTTTCATGAATTTTCTAAAATTTTTTCAAGATTTAATTATTTGAGTACAATATATAAATTGTGAAAAAATGTGTTTTCTAAATATTTGGAATTTAATTTGAGATGTTTTGTTGCATTCATGCTGAAAGCATTAATTTATTGTATGAAAAATGATTTTATGAAAATCCTGGTTAGGCTTCGGAAAGGTTTTATTCTTTTTCCAAAATAAAATCTAAGTTTTGTTTGAATAAACAAATTATTCTTAATCCTTGTTTTCTTGCCAATATTCTTTATAGCTTAATTCAAATATATCCTTATTCTAATCTTTTATCCATCTCATCACGTTTTGGCCTTCGGTCTTACCTTGCCACAAATAATTTCCAACACAATTCTTTCCTTTGCCATGGCTTTGACTGCACGTGATATCTCAAGCATGCAAGATCAGCACCAACGCCCACCACAGAACCAAATTAATTGTCTACCGTTTCATTCTCCATCGGCCAATTGCTTGCGTCCTTCTTTAATTTATTCATCTTCTTCACTGACGTCGGATTGCATGCTGCTCAAACCGTCCAAAACCGATTGTTCATTTTCTCTTTCTCCTTGCTTTCAATGCCGTCGTTAGTAACTCTCAACAGTTATCAGTTGTCACTAATCTGAAACGCCACTAGCTCCTAATGCACCGCCTCAAGACCTCTCGGTTGCTCAACTATGCCCGTGTGTCCTTCATATCCCTTGTTGCAGCTGATAGCCCTTCCACACAGCTCCTGTTCTTTGGCATGTCCAACGTCATTCTCCAAGTTCCAGTGCTCGCCGGAGCTTCCTCGATGTCATGTCACGTCGTCAGTCGTCGTCTCCTTGGTGCTACTTCCGGTCACTGAGATTACCTTCGTCCGAAGCGCGGTGAGCAACCCCTTCACTTGCGTATCTGCCTGCCCTATTGTCTGCAGCCAAGCCATGTCGATGAACTCCCTCCGTTCACAGCCATGGCACTGTGAGCACCCACGCCCTGTGTTAGCTTGTTAGCTTGATGACAATACCATGACACCATCATGACATCACAATTGCATTATGGCCGTTTTCCTATAGAAAAATAATTCTAGCAATACAATACAAATACGCCTTGATCATGGACACGATCCATGGTGGACTTCTCTTATGGCATCTCCTTGATCTACGGTTCATGGACCAAGTCCGCAACATAGTGCGCACAATTTTGCAATCAAGCCCTTATCGTATTCCTATATCCATACATATTTGTTAGTATCTTATAATCCTTCTATATAACCCCAGCAACCCATGGATTTTGTGCCCCAAGTCCAAATCCTTTTCTCTTCCAGCTTTATTTATTTTAAAACCCGAAACCCTTATTTACAGTTTTGCCATCCAACTTCAAAAGCTTATAACTTTCAAACTGTAGCTCTGTTTTAGGCGGTTTTTGGGCTCATGCGAACATAGAAACAAGCCCTATGCGTTATTAAGCTTTATAGTACGATTTTCCAAAGTTGGTGTAATGATTTTATTTATTTGTACATATTTGCTTGTATGCATGTTTGGGCGCCCTAAAGTTGTCGCGATGCAAGGAAAGATGTTTGCGGATCCCGAAGATCAAGTGTTTGACTTACTATGAATTTCTAAGACAGAGGCAAGTGTCCTTGACCATCTTGCACCTACATTTGTTTTATTTTGAGTTAGAGTAGTTAGACCATTAGTTGCATGCAGAGTCTAAATTTAAATCCCATGTCAGGGTTTACTAGAACTTGATATATCATCCTTGAAACCTGGTTTGGATGGGTAGATGTCATGCTTAGCTTGCTGTCATGGTTGGGCTGGGATGAGTATAATTTAATCTTGACTAATGATCTATGTAACATGTGGGTTGGTAATCTTGTTAGCAATATGGTGACTAGAAATCCGGCAGGATGGAAAGTATGGTTGAGGTTGGTTTATGCCATGGAATGGCGGCAGATGTTGGTGGTTTGGTTTGTGCTAGTTTAATCCTGCCTGGATCCGTAAGGGGCCGAATCATGGACAAGTAACCCGGCTTAACAGCGCAGCCTCGAGGTCTATATGGTACGACCTGGCTAATTAATTAGCTGCCCATTTTTGTGCATTGTGGATAGTTTGGTGGCACAAGAGGGGGCCTAAATCGGCGAATCCTTAGTGAATGCACAGGGGTGGGAACAACAGCTTTGTAAAGGCCTTGTAGTGTGACCCCGCTGAGCACCTTGGTAGTGTGAAGCGTGATGGGGAAAACACGACTTGTGGTGAACGTGCGCAACCTCTGCAGAGTGTAAAACTCGATATATCGGCCGTGCTCACGGTCCACGGCGGCCCGGACTTCTTCTTGACTAGACGGCTCTGCAGTTACAGTTGGGTGGCCTTGAATGGAATTCAGGTGTGGTTTGCTTGGATGGAATCAAAGTGTGGTTTAACTTGGATGGGATCCGAGTGTTGGTTTGGTTCTCGAGGAGAAGGAAGAATTTCACCTAGTAATTAGGTGCTAAGGATTTAAGGTAATAGGATGTGTCGGCTAAGCGCATGTGTCAAACTTGTATAAGCCTTTCCTTGTGTTGGCCCTCATGTCATATTTTTTCTACACTTGCGGAGTACATTTCGATGTACTCACCCTTCTCTTTGTCCCCTTGCTACCCCACCCGGGCGGGTGTCGATGGCGTGGAGTACGTTGAAGGCGGTGCCTTCGACCCGATGAAGTGTTCTAGGCCGGTGGTGCCCCCGGTCAACCTTCCTGTGAAGATGGAGCCCTGTTCCGCTGAAGTTCAATAAAGTCTATGTAATTTTCTTTTAGACCCACGGGTCATTTTGTAATGATGTTATCGTTAAGTAAGAACATTTGCTATGATACTGTAATGAAGTCATCATATGTATGAATAAATTGATCCCGGCATACATATGATTTGCATTCGATTTTGTCCTTAAAATCGGGTGTTGACAGACCATCTCTATCAACCTTGGGGTGAAACTCATAGGATCTAGCTTGAATAGGTTCGGATGATAGCACAGGTCTACAAACTTGCCCATTGGGTGCTAAATTTTTGTAAAGAGGGGTAGTATCCATTTGGATAATGATTTTAGAATAAGATAAGATAAAATAAAAAGGAAAATCTAAACTAATGATATGATACAAGATTTAGTTTAGCTTAGATAATCAACAAACCGTTCTCCCAAGAACAAGGCCTTTTAATGCTTGTTGGTAAAAGTTATCCTACGTAATTATTTATAAATTTGTATAGTCTGCAAGCGAACGAAAACGATGAGCACTTCACCCGGGGGTTTTAAATATCGAATCCACGGGGAGAATGGTGTGGGAATACTTGAGGCAAGAAACTAATCCCGAGATAATAGAAAGGAACGGGAGTTCGGATAAAAGGTGAGAAAGAATTCTATGGCTGTCTAGCTTATACTCTTGTAAGGCTTATAGATATTCTTTAATGAGGATCGTACTCAAGAGAAGGTAAGGGTGAAACTTACTATCTCCCAAAGACTCAGATCCTACGAATCCTATCTACGGGATGTGGAATACAAAGGACTCAATGGTACTTGTCACTACCATGATCTACCACTATCCCGGCGGGTAGGGAGCAATTATGAGTTATCTAGTATAGACACCACGTCTACACTAGAGGTAACAACTTCAATTCAAGAGCGACAAGAATCAAAAGTACTCTAATGAGTCATAAACCAAAAGAAATATAAATAAGTGAACTTACTCAACTATAAGGTTGATCCACCAAAGAAGTCTCAAGATCAAGTGCAATGAAGCCTTTGATCCCGAGAGGTACAAGCGTAGAGAGTCACCGACAGATCCGGTACTTCTCCTTACTTCTCCTCAACTCTTCTAATTATCTCTCAAGAACAGATCTAGAACTCTAATCAAGTTCTTTGATCTATCTCTCAACTTTCTACTAATCTCTCTCAACTTGATCTAGCTCTTCTAATTAGAGAGGTATGGCTCTAGCTATGATCGAGGCGAGTCCGATGAATAATGATTTTCATGCCTAAGGCCGAGGGTAGGACCCTCCTTATATAGTCCCTGGCGGATGAATGCTTGGCCCTTGGATCAAACCGATTTCAATAATGGCGTAGATGCAACCACAAGGTCGGTGGTGAACCGACATAAGAGGAGAGGCCGACGGGTGGGACCCACCGGCGGCGCCCGGTGGGCCTTGGCGGGCGCCAGGCCGGGGGTGGGCCCCTGTCGGGTCTTTTCCCGTGTCTTACGGTGTCTTCTAGAATGTTTTAGTTCACTTTTCGGATCGAAAGTCTTCTCCGTAAATCTTCTTATTATATGGGGGTTTTCTCTCAATTTCCCCGGTATTTTCCTGTTAAGTCCCCGAAAAGATATAAATCACCAAAACTCATAGAACTTTATCGAGATAACACCTATTCTATGCCTTCTATTCTTTTTATACCTTTATTATGTATTTAATTGACACCTAAAAACATGGCTTAAGAGGTGTCAACACCCATGTCTGCTCCCAATAGGTCGTTTGCCCTTTCCGGCCACCTTGGCTCCCAATTATACCTCAACCCAACGGGGTGTGAATCAAGCCACCCCATATCGGGCGTGTGGTCGCACGCAAAATATCTCACTAGGTAGAAGGTCTATGAACCGGTCCTTAGGGAGGCGAGTATCTCTCCGCAGAATCCCCTCACGGCAATTCCTGTAGTAGTAACTCATCTCACAATGAATCACTATCACCCACCTCTTTTGTTGGTTAAGGTTCATTAGGCGATCTTAGGTTATACTTGATTACAACGTATGAGCGTAGATAACGTGGATGATTACGTCATCCGACTTAGCTCCATAGCTACGTTATCAAGCTCATACCACTATATACTAATCAGGTTATCCACGGTGATGCATCATATCTATCATCATCATCATCATATCATCTTATTAAGGTCATGATTAGGGGGGTAAGGATTTGCCTGGGAGGTTCTTACGAATCGGCACGGCGTCGAACGTCTCTAATTCTACTTCGGACGGGAAGCTCCTACTTGGTCGTCGAAAACTACCTTGGGTACTTCGATAAACCTAGCTTGAACCATAGCATTCAAAACAAACATAGAACATTATGGTGGCAATGGGTTAGATGCATAGAGCTAGATTTTAGATGAATTATGGAAGTCGTTTCACGCAAACGGAGTTAATATGCATGAGATATGCATTTTATAATATTAATCCCTAATTAAATCATTAGGGTAATATTATAATATAATTTTATCATGTAATAATAATAGAACTAATTACATGATAAAATTCTATAAATCAAATAATGAATTTACAAATTTTTTGGGAATTTTTCGACACGGAAATATGATTTGCAATACCACATGTACACTACTCGGGTAGACCTAGCAATTAAACTAGTGTACACGTAAATCCATCCCATGCGCGTGGGCGACACGTGGGTCCCATGGGTGCCAGCGTGGCGCCACATAGGCGCCACGTGTGTTACTGATCCGCCACGAGGGCGGTGACGGAGGGAGACGGTGAGACGCGGCGGCGGGGGCAACGTGGCGTCTTGTTATTGGTTCCCGACGGCGGCGTCACGCGGCGGGCGGCGTCGTCGTGGGCGGCTCCCGTCCGTCGAGCTGCGGCGGCTCTTCGCGGACCTTCGCCGGAATGCCTCGTTCTGCTCCGATGCTCGCCGTGAGGGGCTTGTAGGATCTGTCTTCCCACCCTCGACTTGCCGGGCGGTACCGGGGTGGCGGAGTGAGGCACCCCCGGCGGCGACGAGGGCGGCGAACTCGGCGGCGTGGGGTCACTACTAGAAATATGATCATTAGTGACGATTTTCTCGTGACGCCGGTAACTTTCGTCACGAGAAGGGTACACAATCTATGACAAAATTTCTATCTTCGTCATAATATAGCATTGACGAAGAATTGGCTTAATGTGTAACGGCGCGAAATGAAAATAAACGACACGAGATAGACATAAAGATATCGTCATAGCTTGTGATGCTCGTGTGTGGTGCGCTCAAATTAGGTTATTTGTCTCATTTGGCCCACGTAATGATGAAACAGTTTGGTTAGAAATATGTTTTGGTAGTCCCCGTGCCGCTCAAGCGGTCGGTTAACGACGTCTTTTTTTTAGCAACACTTGGCTGCACACAAGAGCAGGCCGGGCCGATAGATTTTTTGAGGCAAGGTCGGTCGATAGGCTGGCCGGCCCGCCCGAACAACACTTGGCTGCACAAGAGCGTGCGGGCCCGATAGATTTTTTTGAGGCTAGGCCGGGTCGATAGCCGGGCAGCCGCCCGCGTCTTGTGAGCGGTGCCGACTACATATTTATTCCTTTTATTCAGCAGGCAAAAATTTTCTCCCGCACGGCCAGAGCAACACTAGGCCGCACACAAGAGCAGGCCGGCCGAAAAGATTTTTTTTGGGCAAGGTCGGGTCGATAATTTTGGGCCCGCCCGCAACAAAACACTTGGCTGCACAAGAGCAAAGCTGGACCGATAGATTTTTTTTTTTTTTTTTTTTTAGGCTAGGCCGATAGCTGGCCGGCGGCCCGTGCACGCGCAGGCCGACTACATTTCGCGCAGGCTAAAAATTTGCTCCTCCGCGACGGCTTCGAACCCGCAACCGGGAGGATGGACGGGCGGGAGTGTTACCACCGGAGCAAGGTGTTGTAGTTGTTCAAGTTGAGTGTTTTATTTTATTTGTAAGTTTCTTACATGATATTTGTTTGCATGCCCCTAGGCGCCTATCTCGCACCTCATTCACAACCAAATAGCGGAAACGAAAAAGGTAGGACTCGAGGGAGCTTGCGACGACCGACACAGCCCAAGATGATCCCTTCGCCGGGAACGCCTAACCCTAGCTTGCGGCGGCGGCGCGCGGGTTGGGGAAAAGTGGCGCACGGCGAGGAAGAGAGGGGAAAGAGGGAGACCGGGGCGCGCGCTGCGCTGTTTCGGCCCTAGGCAGAGCTTGCCAAGTCGAGGGCGAGCTCGATTGGTAGCCGAGGGGGTCTATTTATAGGCGCGGTCGCGGCGGCCATGACCGGGAGATATTTTCTCCGCGGCGGCGATCTTTTCCGGCAACCTTCCCCGCACGCTTGCGTGGACCGGGGATCGGTGCTCCATGAGCCGGACGGGCGGTGCTCTCCTCGGGAGCGTGAGCTGGCCGCCGAAAGTCGCGTCGTCCACGGCGGCGCCCGCCATGGCGGCGATGACCCCGGCCGCGCAGTTCACGTGGCCCGCGTGGTTGTTGACCGTCTTCCCCGCGCGTGGGCGGTTGTGAAGCCGTGCCACGTGGCTGCCCGTGTCTGACTCCGGCGACGGCCGGCGTCGCGTCACATCGAGGTCGTCGATGTTGCCGCGGGCGGGGTCCCCTTCACTGTGTTTACCTTCGCTCACGTGCGTGTGGGTGCGAGGTGAATGACGACGCGACAACGGCGCCGCGGTCGATGAGGCCCCGCTGTGCGAGGTCATCTCTCTCTGGCGGCGTTAAAGCGAGGCTGTGGATCGGCGATCTGCCGACCGCTCGCGTCGGAAGGAAGAAAAAAGAGGCGGCGTCGGCGGGGGTCAGCTCGGCAGTGAGAAGGGAGAGTGATGAGTCGGGCTCGGCCTGTTGGTCGTTGGGCTCGTGGAGCTGGGCTCGTCGAGTTGGGCCGCGACTAAACCACTTGGGCCGGCTTTGCTTTCGCTAGAGAGAAAGGAGGGAAGAGGAGGGCTTGGCGGGCCGGGCGAAGAGGGAGAGGGGGAAAGAGTGAGCCCGAGAGCTCTTTCTCATTCTCTTCTCTTCCCTATTTTCTTCTTCCTTTTATTCTTTCTCCATTCTCTTCTCTCTATTATTTGATGTGTGTAAATGCATATATATATTTATTGTATTTGCTTGCCTAAGCTCTTGAACTTATATTCTCCTAAACTTTGATTTATGAGAATATTCATTCAAGGTGTTCATACAATTAAATATGTATATGTGTACACACATTTTCTTCCCTTTCTTATTATTTCATGTGTGACACATATTCCATAAATATTTTTACAAGCACCTTTATATTCCCGTGACTTTTATCGTCGAGAATAATTATTTATTGTGCTCATAAAATATTCACGTATATTTTTGGTACACACGTGCTTTGATATTTTATTCCCGAGAGAAAGTTTGTAAATCATTCTCATGCAAGACTTCCATAATTAAAAATCCGAACTTACCTTGCATCCTTTTGCGACCATAAAGCTTGACAAGCAACAAGCAAGATTTCCTATTCTCTAGATGGTGGGAGTTTGAAATGCAGGGGTTTTCAAAAACGGGGGTTTTAGTTTGGCGGAAAATAATTCAAGTTTTAGTTGTAATTTGAAAAGTTCAAATTTTTAGTGATTTTTAAAATGATGCAAAAACACGGGTGTTACACGTTCTTAACTCTGTAGAGGCTAAGCTCCCAAAATCAATAGTCGAGACAATGGTGCTTAGGAAATTAAACACCGTAGCTCCATGGCAAGGGCCGCTGCCACCGCATCGTGTATCTCCTCCGAGAACATTGGGCGACCGCTTTGCGAGAGGCATCCATCCATGCGGCGGCCAGGAGAAAGCAAAAGCTCATCCGTTGTTCTCGACCCGTTAGTTGGCGATCGTCGGCGATCGTGTCGGGCTCTCGACCTACGATTTCGGACCATGCAACGAATTTGAATGATTTTGAAAATCTAACGATGGGTAAACTAGATGCGGTGTTTCCGCCGCTACGAGGAGGCAAAATACGATTGATCGGATCGTTTGCCAAACGTCCGTAGCGCCGTCATCATCACGTATAGTTGTGTCCACGCGGTCCAAAGTTCAACTCGGGCGGGTCTTTCTTTCAAGCCCACAAAGGGGTGTGTCATCTATTCTGTCGTGCGGGAACCAATACCAAAAACCCTAGACCTGCAGGCCGGTCCAGTTCAGCCGCCACTCGCTTCCTCCAAACCTTCTTTTCGTCGAGGTAGCGAGGAGACCCATGGCGGCACGAGGGCGGTTCGGTGCATCGGACGGGGGCTTTGGTGGTCGTGGGCGGAGGAAGAGGCGGACAAGGTTTCAACCCGGGCTTTGTCCCCGTTTTAACCCCGGCTTTGGAAGTAGAGGCGGTCGAGGGTTTGGCCATCGTGGGCGTGGTCGCGGATATGGGTTCGGTGGAGGCGAGGGTGGTCATGGCGCCTATGGCTATGCCCCCCATGGTGGTTACAATGAACTCGGCCATGGGCACCTCGCCCCTGGTTGAGGACGTCGTGCCCCGGGTGGTCGCTATGGCTATGGGCGCGGAGGTGTTCATGGCGGTCACCGTTACCAGCAGGCGGTGGTGGCACATCAGGGAGGCGCAGTCGGCAACCAGGCCGGCTACTTGCAGCAGGAGGTGGCGCCCGGTGCTCATGATCCGGCCTTGGGGCCGGTGTTTTCACCAAGCAGCTCCGGTGCATCAAGGGGCCTTTGGAGGCGCTCATCAACCGGCCATGGGGCAACATGCCGCCATGGCAGTGCAGGAGCCGGTGCAGCAAGGGGCCATCGGAGGTGGTCAACATTGTTGGTATTTATTAAGTGCAAAAAGAATATAAAGGGTTCATAGCGCCACGTAATATATATACCATTGTAGCTTTTACCCGGAGTATTCCGAGTATCGTTATTTATATTTTTCCACGGGGAAGCAAGGGTAAAGACTATGATAAATTAAAAATCATGTATCTACTAACTTAATATACCAACTAAACTAAAGTGAGGGATAAATTATGTATATGATATAAAAGATAATTAATAGCACTTAACCAGGAGAATATTATAATATAGAATAGATAGCTAGGTCGAGAGGACAACGGAGAGATCTAGGTTCCCGAATACTTCTCTAGTACTTTGGTTCTTGAGTAACTAAGGCATGAAAAGGTATAGCGATCATAAAAGAACACTTCGACATCGGAACACTAGCCGCGGAAAGGGATGAGAAGGGGGCTAGGAAGCTCCGACTACGGTCCTACACTACCAATCCGAACGTGGTGGAATACATCGGCCGTTAGGGCTGTCACCACCTAGGGCTACCACAACTATCCGTGGGACCGGGTGCAATCTAAGGTAACCTCTAGTCTAGACACCATGTCCACACTATTAATTACTACTCTAATCATCATGAATAACCGTGAGCACTCAATACGAAATGAAGATCCCATGCAATTATATAACAACTATATTCTAATCAATAACATGAAAGGCATAAAAAGTACTAGAAAAGATAGATCTAATTATGGCATAAAGTCTAATAGAGTTGAGATACAAAGATATACGGAAACCGAAGACTTCTCGGAACCGGGCGCAATTCCGCTCTCCCTAACTCTCTACTAGATCTATTCTATTACATTGTAGCCGTCTAATCTAATTCTCGAGCGTCGTGCCTCCATCCGATGAGATATGAAATTGATGTATGAGATGATCCGAGATGATGACAATTGAGGGGCCCCTGGGGTCGCTTATATAGTCGGGAGGAGGTGCCGGGTGTTGGACTTAGATACATCTCGTACTCCAATCGTCGCCCTCGGATCAAACCGACATTAAACGAGCGGATTAGATTGCGTCTTAGAGGCGGTTGGCGAAGCTTCGGAATCGGGGCTGACGTGGCGGAGGGGGAGGCCGACCGCCTAATATTTGGGCCGGCCGGCCCCGCAGTGGGGCCCACTCGGGTCCCGGGTGGGCGCCGCGTCGTAACTTCGGAGTCTTCTAGATGATGTTTTCTTGGGTGCTAAGTCTTGATCACGTCGGGATTAATCCCGGAGCCTTCTAGACTCTTTCTCGGAGTTGGATTGCATTACGTCGCGTAGTCGCACGGCTCGCGAATTCTAGTGTTTTCTGTTTAGTCCCCGCAATTCACAACTTTACCAAAACTGGTGGAAATATGTTAGTGACACCCTATTCTAGGTTGTTATTATGATCTATACCCCTTTCTCATGTTTATTTGATTAATAAATTTATATGACAACAAGTGTCAACAAACTCCCCAAGCTTACCCTTTGCTAGTCCCTAGCAAAGCTATATGCTATAGTAGGATCGGGAGTTGCTACTACGCTTTCATACCTCGTAAGCAATCGTGTTTATCGAAATAAATTCTCCTCTTAACCAGATTGCTCTCTCATACACCTGTATCCTTTTCACGAATCATAAGCAATTAAAAAGACGTAACAATCAAGTTAAGTACCATGTCTCAAGTTCTTTGATCAACTATCATCCCGGGGTTTTGCAACATTTTTCAAAAGAAACTTCGAGATCCTATGTATGACCCTCTCAAGTAGATAATATTTATAGTGAAGTCACACGTAGTAAGACATATATGGTGGGATGATAGCGGTGAATGGATGAGGATGAAAGATAATAACTAGCCTTTAGCCTTTTTCTAGTATTTTTCTTCTCAAGCATCTTGGACTATATCTCTCTTTCTAAATTGCTAAGACCTGGGCTATCCATTCTTGGAGAGGTGGGCTTTGCCCCTGACTTATGTCCATTTTTCTCTCTCCTTAGAGATGTGGGCCCTACTCACCCTCGGACACGTGTCCATTATTCATCTCTAAATATATTTTTATTATTAGGGTGGTAGGCCCTTCTCGCCTAGTATGACTTTTGTCCGTTACTCTCCCTCTCTCGTCTCACTTTTCTTAGATATTTATTTTTCTTTTCTCTCTTTTCTCTTTCTCTCTCTCTCTTTTTTTTTTTTTTTTTTTCCGAATGTAGTCCAGCCTCTATTTAGCATAAAACACCGAGAGAGACATATCCAGAGATTGCAAGAGTTTATTTTTATAATTATGGCTAGCGGGCGATGGAGTATGGGGATGCGTACTTCGGGTTAGAAGCGGCGTATTTAGTGGAGTGGGATGATCTTGATGCGAATGACAAACTCTTAAGGGTCATAAATACTGAAACTCATCATGTAGTATTTTATGATTTTCAAAAGATAAAACCAGGAATCAAGTATCTCTAGGAATATGATAAATGGCAGCTCTCAACTTTTCATGAATCATTATCCTTTAACGCCTAGACTCAGATTAAGCATGTGCTTCCCACAGGTGTAGGATTTTAGAGCAAATTAAGCATTTAAAGCTTCAGGAGAATCTAAGTCTGAATTGTAAGTACTTTAAAAGAGGAATTTATGGCGGAGCAACTATTCATCATTTCCATACATAGGGATCATCTTCAGCGTTAATTTTATTCTAACAAGCATAAGCACACTATCTATTTATTTATTTTATAGCAAACATAAAGATCAAACTATATATATAACTTAAACTTTTTATTTAGTTTTCTATAGTTATGCATCTTTTTATATCTTTTAACATACCAAACTAGTAGTAAATAAAGTAAAGGATAAGAGTACTTACCTAGATAATGGGGATTGCACTCCCCAAGCCGATCTTGACAGTCTTTTTAGAGATGTAGACGTGAGGTAGACGTGGTGGTGTGGTAGGTTTATGCTAAACTGTGCACACCGATGATTCTTTCTACTTGAGATATTAGTGGACGTATACCCGAAGGATTGCAACTATTTGAAGAACATGTTGTTGTCCAAAGGTTGATATAAACTCATCTATGCTAACAAAAAGATGGTTCTTTGATTACTTTAGCACATATATTGTTTATCATGTTTTTTTTTTAATAAATTATGTTCTTAGCTGCACTCTAGCATGGATCGAGGCAAATGTAATTTTTAGCAAAAGACAAAATAAATGATGTGATACTTACAGATCTTTCTTCTATGAGGAACGATCCGGGTCTTCCTTCTTCAAGCAGAGTTGTTGGAGTTCATCATACGCCTTGCCTCACCTCTATTGTGAGTTCATCTCTTGACTTACCCGCATTGAATATGATAGTTATTAAGTGCAAAAAGAATATAAAGGGTTCCGCAAGCGCCGCACGTAATATATATACCATTGTAGCTTTTTACCCTGGAGTATTCAGTATATCGTTATTTATATTTTCCACGGGGAAGCAAGGGTAAAGACTATGATAAATTAAAATCATGTATCTACTAACTTAATATACCAACTAAACTAAAGTGAGGGGATAAATTATGTATATGATATAAAAAGATAATTAATAGCACTTAACCAGGAGAATATTATAATATAGAATAGATAGCTAGGTCGAGAGGACAACGGGGAGAGATCTAGGTTCCTGAATACTTCTCTAGTACTTTGGTTCTTGAGTAACTAAGGCATGAAAAGGTATAGCGATCATAAAAGAACACTTCGGGACATCGAGAACACTAGCCGCGGAAAGGGATGAGAAGGGGCTAGGAAGCTCGACTACGGTCCTACACTACCAATCCGAGCGTGGTGGAATACATCGGCCGTTAGGGCTCGTAAGTAACCTCTAGTCTAGACACCATGTCCACACTATTAATTACTACTCTAATCATCATGAATAACCGTGAGCACTCAATACGAAATAAGATCCCATGCAATTATATAACAACTATATTCTAATCAATAACATGAAAGGCATAAAAGTACTAGAAAAGATAGATCTAATTATGGCATAAAGTCTAATAGAGTTGAGATACAAAGATATACGAACGTGAAGACTTCTCCGAACCCGAGCGCAATTCCGCTCTCCCTAACTCTCTACTAGATCTATTCTATTACATTGTAGCCGTCTAATCTAATTCTCCAGGGCGTCGTGCCTCCATCCGATGAGATATGAAATTGATGTATGAGATGATCCGAGATGATGACAATTGAGGGGGCCCGGGGCTGCTTATATAGTCGGGAGGAGGTGCCGTGTTGGACTTAGATACATCTCGTACTCCACCGCCGCCCTCGGATCAAACCGACATTAAACGGCCGGATTAGATTGCGTCTTAGAGGCGGTTGGCGAAGCTTCGAATCGGGGCTGACGTGGCGGAGGGGGGGAGGCCGACCGGCCTAATATTTGGGCGGCCGGCCCGCAGTGGGGCCCACTCACGGGTCCGCGGGCGTCGTCGTGGCTTCCGAGTCTTCTAGATGATGTTTTTCTTGGGTGCTAAGTCTTGATCACGCCGGGATTAATCCGGAGCCTTCTAGACTCTTTTTCTCGGAGTTGGATTGCATTACGTCCGCGTAAGTCGTGACGCTTTCGCGAATTCTAGTGTTTTCCTCGTTTAGTCCCCGCAATTCACAACTTTACCAAAACGGGTGGAAATATGTTAGTGACACCCTATTCTAGGTTGTTATTATGATCTATACCCCTTTCTCATGTTTATTTGATTAATAAATTTATATGATAACAAGTGTCAACAAACATCCACTCTCGGGGCATCACTTGCCGGCATGCCGGCTATCCAGCCTGGTCATGGGGACGATTAACCCTACCGGTCATCAAGATGCGCCTCCTCCCGGCATGTGGGGGTCGTGCATGGTGGACAAGCAGGCGGGGCTACGGCTCTTGCCGAGGCGAGAATCCCCATGGCTAATCTCCGCTTTGGGGAACCATCCTGCCGGCGGGCGGTCGTGACCGGTACCTTTGCGGCCGGTGGATCATCTCAAGGCGGACACTCACGCAGCGTGGTGTCCCGGTGGGTGCCCCGGTGGCGGCGCTCCCAAGACCGAGCTCGAGGCTTCATCATCTCAAGGTGGAGTAGTCTGCATCCGTGAAGCAAGATTTGATGGTGGTTGATGCAAGTGTCACGAGAGGGTCTCACTATGCTAGGTAAAACTCCCGACATCCTAGAATCGGCTATTCAGGGGGCAAAAGAAAAGTAAAGGAAAGCCTTATTGTTATCGCATTTGTTGTACTAAGGGTCATACAGTTCATGAATGCACTATAGTTCTGTGTTGTGAAACTTGTTTTGGAGATCATCCTGTGAAATTGTGCCCAAACAGCAAAAAAACTAATACAAGCGCTCTATTCCTTGTGGTTATGCTGTAGAGGGTCTTGGGTTTTATTTTTATTCCAAAGATTGATAACCCAAAAGATAATATGCAAGAAACTAGAGCTGTGGGTAACGTGTACTTGAAGGTTCTCCTACATCATCAATCGGTTGGCGGTGGAACTAGAAAGACTTAGTCCCCCAAAGAATCACAAGTGGGAAATTCGCACAACGAGGAACTGGTGCATTTATTGTCAATTTTCCTTCAAATGACTTACTTGGAGACAAGATGTCAAACTAGGGTCCTATGGACACAAGAGAAGTTGAGGGTAAAATTAGATTTGAAAAAGGGGTGGATAATGAAGTTTATAAGAGAGAAATCCCGAAAGTTTGGGTTCAGTTCAGAGGTTTACCCCATGAGTTTAAACAGTTCCAAATCATTTGGGCTGTTGGAACAATCCTGGGAGTGCCTAGAGCTGTAGACACCATTTTTACTAAAAATACTGGAAGAGCGAGAATGAAGGTAGCGGTCTTTGGATCCATCACTTATCCCGAGTTTGTGGATATAGTGATTGGAGACTTCGTTCTGAGCTACAATTTGCAAAGTGGAGAGAGAGATCCTCGATGGTGAGCTCTTGGTCATAGACATGGACATTACCAAAGAGGGAGATCCAAAGATGATGATCCCAATGGGGATAAGACAAAAAAGATAATGAAAATGGTGGAAGTGCGGAAGAAAATATGGACATTGATGGGAACACGGTGATGCTCCGGCTAGTGGTAGCGAGAGTGGAGAGAAGGCATCGGGGGCAGCGGTAGGCCGCGGCTGGTGCGGCGTTGTCCTTGACCTTGGAGCAAACTAAAAATGTACGACCAACCGAGAAGCCAAGGGCTGTGGTGTCCCAAATCGGGTAATGGAGAATGGAAAGTCTGTTTTACTACCCCTTGAAATGATTACGGGAATGTCAGTAGTAAGTTACCTAGTGAGACAGTCTCACCTTTGAGATCCAAAGAAGAGAACGCTGCTGCGGTGGATCAAGACTCCATTGAGAAGGTGGCTAGGCTCAAGGCCAAGAAGAATTTGGAGCTAGTCAACGAAAGGTACAATCCGAATACTCCTTTTTTTAATAGAGATGATTCTTCTATTGCAAATTCTACAAGTGCTTTAGGCATAGTTTTAGGTAAAAATGATAAAGATTGTTTTACTTGTATTAAACGCTTAAAGGATTTGGAATTTAGCGGATTGGTCAATAATTCTAAAGTGAGTAATAAAAAAATTGGTGGTAGAGGAGGAGGGAACCGATTGCTCTATTGAAGATATTGCCAAGCTAGAAGCTTTAAATAGTTTATGGTCGGAAATTTTGGAGGGGTTAGGTGATGGGAGTAGTGATCCATTGATCGTACAAACTCCTGTATCATCATCATCGTTAAAAAGACACCCCAAATTGAGTAAGAAAAAGAAAAACAAAAGTTGTTAAAAATGAAAGGAATTTTCTAGAATTGTAATGGATTTGCAGGACTTTAAAAGTATAGATTTCTTTCTCGATTTAACAAAGGAAAAAAGACCTAGATTTTATTGCCTTATCGAAAACCCAGAGCTAGTTTTCCACAAAGACTCTTAATACCATTTGTGCTGGTAGAGATTTTATTTGGCATTCTTTGGCTCCACGGTGTAGATCCGTGGCATGTTACTAGGAGTTTACTCTCAAACTTTTGATGTTGGACAAATTGAGGAAGGAGATTTTTTTATTCGTTTTTTGCTTCGTCATAAGGAAATTGATTTCAAGTTTAACTTAATTTCAGTCTATGGTCCTCGCCCAAGCAGATCATAAATCTAATTTTTGTCGAGTTGGTTCGAGTATGTTCAAAAGAAACTATCCCTATTATCATAGGTGGTGATTTTAACATTATTCGCAGACCCATGAGAAGAATAATGATAATTTTAATGATAGGTGGCCATTCTTGTTTAATGTCAGTAATTGATATTCTCAACCTTAGAGAATTAGAATTGTCCGTAGGAACTTCACCTGGGCTAATAATTTGCCAAATCAAACTTTTGAAAAGTTAGACAGAGTTTTAACTTGCATGGATTTTGAGTCTCAATACCCTAATACTACACAGTGCATCCTCTTTCCGGAGAGATTTCGCACCATACTCCTTTATTACTATCTACTAACAATGCGTCTACAACTTATCAACCTCGGTTCAAGCTTGAATTAGGTTGGTGTTGACACTCAATTAATGCATGTTTTACTACCACCAAAGTGAACCACTAATACAATATTACATGTGAAAACATAACCAAACATTATTTATCTAACGAGTTCCACGAGTTTTGGTGTTTCAAGTTGTTTTGCAGGAATGTTGTGGAAATAGGTGCAAGTTCGCCAAATAAATAGAAAAGCGCATTAAACCAAAGACGCCAAAGAGAGGATCCAAAGAAGAGGGCCAAACTCCGCGAGTCATCCGGCCCATGCACCATCATAGGCCCAACATATAAGGGCCCAAATGCACAACAGAGAAAGGCCGGGGCCGAGAGGCGCGGCCAGGGGCCGGCCCCCCCCGGCGGCCGGCCCCGAAAAATGGCGAAACTTCCCGCCCTTTTTATGGCGGTTTCGTGCGAAGTTCCAGCGGCGGTTGCATGTGGAGCAACTTTGCGTTCCCGCCAAAATCCCCTCGAAGCAAGGAGCACCCTCCATTCACTCCTCCTCTCCACTATATAAAGAGGGGCACTCCTCCCTCTACAACACACACATCCTACCTTGTGAGCATCACTTCCACATTTCATATCAAGTAGTAGTGTCCCTCTAGGTGTTCATCACCTAGTTGTATTAGAGGAAAAGAGGAAGAGAGTGAAAAGGAAAGAGCGGAGGAGTAGTCGGGATTGTCGGCTTCGCCTCAGCTTTGTACCTCTTCGAATCCGACTCGTCTGAGAAAGATTCAGGTTATCTTGTGCTAATTCCAATATTATTATTTCACTAAATTCAGTTCATGCTTGATTTTACTTACGGATCTCCGTTCGGCCGAAGGTTCTAGTTTTTCGCACGGAACTAGTTTCATCCGCTAAGCGTAGACGTGGTGTCCGGGCTAGAGTTTACCCGAGATTGCCCCCAAACCTACGGAATAGTTGTGGTAGCCCCGGGGTGACAAACTCGATCAGGCCTTTGTAGTCCACCACGCACGGGTTGGTGTTTTCGTAGAGCTTTTGGCTGCCTTCTCCCGATTACCGTTTCCTAGTCTTTTCGAGAATCGGAAAGGAACAGCCTGCTCATGAAGAAGTGGGGTTAAGTAAGCCTGAACTTGGTATTTAATAACTTTGGGAAAACCTTAGAGAACCTCTTTCTTCCTACCAAAAACAGTCTTTGGATGACCTTGGCCTTGCTCCAGTTCACTTCTCGTTCCCCGTGGAAATCGATACCCTGAATACTCCGGGTGAAAGCTACAACGGTACTTTCCGTGCGCTTGCGGATTTATCCCCGTGCGTTAAAAATACCAACAAGCTTTTACGCACCGCTGTTTAAGGGAACGGTAGTCGTTCTAGGATCGAACCAAGTCGTCCGTGTATCCTTTTTCTTTTCATCACCATTTTTATGCACCTCACCACCACCACCACCACTACCACATGGATTCAATGCCCATCTATAAATTTTTGGCTCCAAAGGGCGATTCGTTGGAGCCTCCACCATCATCACGCCCCATTCACACAACCGCTATGAAATTCGCCCGCTTTCATAGCCATGGTTCGGGACCAACCCTTCTAGGCGAGACAATGAAAATCCATATAGCCACCTTCGAAATTTGAGCACTTGTGTTCTTGCCTCGTTTATCGGGCATGACACAAGAGACCATCAAGTGGAAATCTGTTTCCGTTCTCCCTTTTGGGTAGAGCCAAACAATGGTATGCTCATACCGTTGGAGGTGTTCACGGAAACCAAGTTGAACTTCGAGACAAATTTTGTCTTGCTTTCTTCCCCGATTCCCCGAGTCGCCGCCCTTCGAATAGAAATTCTTAGATTTGAACAAAAAGAGAAGGAGACTCTAGGAGCATCCCGGGCCGGGTTCTTAAGTCTTTTAAATACAGGGCCTGCACCTCTCTTTGCCCCGACCAAGTCATTCTTTGCCACTTCTATCTTGGTCTTTGCAAGGAAGATGCTCTCCAAATTGACCTATCTTCGGGAGGCTCGTTCATGCATAAATCCATTAGTGAGGGAAAGCCATTCTATAGAAAATCCTAGAGAACACCTCATACACTAGCATATATGACGAGTTTCCCGTAGAAACAAGAGAGTCAAGCTCCGACCATCGAGAGGAGGTACCTACAACTGAATTTGAAGTTTCTTCAAATTCTTTCCATAATTCGGTTGTTGAGGAACCTCCCGTTAAGGGAACATGCAATCACAATTCGTGGGATGATGAATCCCATCCTTATGCATGTCCCTTTGGATTCGAGGATGACCTTTTTCTGATGATGATTTTGGGAATGTTTTAGAAATTCCCGGTCGTAATCATCGATACCTCGAACTCCTTTATGAGACATCAAGAACACTCACAACACATAGAGGGTGAACCAATTCATATGGAAGACCTTTCTATACCCTCCACCTCTTTGCCGCACATGATGTCTCATCGGACTTCGTTCCTCGATTGGGGGAGAGCATGAGACGCCTATGCATTAACAATATTTGATCCATGTTTTTATGGATGACTTGATCTATCATGAAAAAGAAAGTGTTCCCTAGAATCAAGAGATTTCATCAATGAACATGGAAGTTACATTCTAAATGTCACATCCATTCCATGCTCATATGAAAAATCTCCTGGGTCGATCCATAACTCGAGCCATCTCGACAATGATCTACAACCCCTTCTCGCTCTGTTCATAAAATCTTTGAAAGGGTTGTTGTAGATGCTTTTGTCTACCATAAATTTTGCAAATTTCGTGGTGTCTCGGCATGAGTTTACAGGTCGACACTCAAGGTTGGTGTTGGAGGGGAAACCACTTCACCAACACTGGTTTGAAATTCAAAGGTTTCCCAAAGACGAGTTTTTGTCTTTAAACAAAACACTTTCGGAGATAACCCACTCTTTCAATAAAATTGTTCTTCATAAAAGAAAGCAAAACTTTTATTTTTAATAAAAAGCAAACATGTTATCAAACTAGTAGCACCTTCGGATATTCTTGTTGCTAACCATTTTCAGGTGAAGACAAAGAAGAACGAAGAAGCATACGATGCTTGAGAATATGAGGCTACATCAACTACAAACTTTGATGCTCATGGGTGATGGAACACACTCGGATGGAGGCCTCGACCTCGCACACTTGAATTTTACACAAAAGTTCAAGTGTGGGGAGGAAGGTGTAAGTCCAAGTTCCACACACACCAAGGGGTCAATAAAAAAAAAATGATGTGAGCCCCGACCTTGCTTAAAAAAAAAAAAAAAAAAAAAATAAAATAAAAATAAAATAAAAACAACATAGAGTCTAGAATAATTCATTAATCAAATAAACCTTTGACTCTCTCGGGTGTTTTTTTCCCACCAGAAAGGGTCCTTGTTATTTTCACTTGTCTTTTATCTTTGAATAAAAAAACAGATATAGCTCCAAAGAAGTGTGGGTGTGCAAGATTCCATTGAAGAACGAAAAGCGCCAAACCACATCATGAACTGGTGGAGGAATGTATACAAAACTCGGTTTGATCACTCCTCTCCCACCTGTTCATATGCATGTTCCCCGGTTCTACACTTGTTTAAACCTACAAACTTTAAAAGAACCAAAAATTCCACACTTAGAATTAAAACTCGAAAGTAAATATAAATATAGCTCTTTGAGTTTGGCCTACATAAATTTTTGTTCCTTGCATATCCTTAGTGCTTGTGGGAAAAACACATAGGAAAAACATATTGCCTAAGTTGTTGTGAAGTGAGATATGGCATTGACATGGAAATCCAACCTTTTCTATTCAAAGTACTTGGAGAATTTCGTTTTCATCAAAATGTTAAAACCATAGTCTCACATACTCCTCAATGGTGAGAACTTCCTACCGTGGGCCAAATACCATGATACAATTTGAAAACCTTCTACATTTGCTACTTGTTATTACATTGAGCTCTGTCAAACCTTGTTGACCCTAGTTGAGAAAATTATCATGCTCTTAAATCAAGATCACGTACACGCCACCAAATATATGCACTACTCCTACACTGGGAGTAGGCGCAGAAACATGCCTTCCATTTAGATCCACCAAAAAAAATGTTCTACTCCTATACTAGGAGTAAACAAAAATATCTTTGTTAGGTTCTTCCGAAATAAATGCTCCAAACACTTGTTGATATCTCCCTCTCAAAAGTTTATGAAAAAGAGACATGAGGCTATCATCAAATGAAAAAAAAGAGAGAAAAAAAATGGACAAGTGTCCGCTATTAAAACAATGGGTACTTAGATGCCCGCCTCTCTAAAAAAAAAAAAAAAAAAAAAAAATGAGAATAAAAAGATAGCCCATGCTCTCACAATTATTTTCTCCGAGTCACAATAAAGGGAGATATTTCAAGGAGCATAATAGAAATAGGTTAGCCACTATATATATCCACACATTTGCACATCTTGATTTTATTGTATGACATTTTTCTCCGTGGATCCATTGTTTGACCTAGCAAAATATGCAATACAAGTATGCCCACAACAATTTTTCCTACCTGAGCTCCACATAAGCTTTATAGAAGTAGGAAGGAAAAGAAGGCAAAGCTATAAAATGCCTTGGTGAGGAGATAAACACCACTGAGCGATTTGAGAGTGCCATTTGAGGAGTACTTGTGAACTATGATTTATTTTCAAAAAAAAAAAAAAAAAAAAACTCCAAGTTACTAAGATGTGAAAATAGGATGACTTTGTTCAAAGCCGTTCCATTTCTCAACCACCCAAGAATATATGTTAGACACTCCACATATCCCACGGTAATGAGGTATGTCCGGGATGATCTTTTATGTCGGTTCATAACTCAATTGCTATGTTTATACTTACTTTATCACTAACCTTTACTCCTGGACGAGCAAAGAGTCAAGTGTGGGGAACTTGTTGACACTCAATTAATGCATGTTTTACTACCACCAAAGTGAACCACTAATACAATATTACATGTGAAAACATAACCAAACATTATTTATCTAACGAGTTCCACGAGTTTTTGGTGTTTCAAGTTGTTTTGCAGGAATGTTGTGGAAATAGGTGCAAGTTCGCCAAATAAATAGAAAAGCGCATTAAACCAAAGAGAGGATCCAAAGAAGAGGGCCAAACTCCGCGAGTCATCTGGCCCATGCACCATCATAGGCCCAACATATAAGGGCCCAAATGCACAACAGAGAAGGTCGGGGCCGAGAGGCTGGCCTCAGGGGGGGCCGGCCGGCCTGGCGGCCCCCTCGAAAAATGGCGAAACTTCCCGCCCTTTTATGGCGGTTTCGCTCTTGAAGTTCCAGTGGCGGTTGCATGTGGAGCAACTTTGCGTTCCCGCCAAAATCCCCTCGAAGCAAGGGAGCACCCTCCATTCACTCCTCCTCTCCACTATATAAAGAGGCACTCCTCCCTCTACAACACACACATCCTACCTTGTGAGCATCACTTCCACATTTCATATCAAGTAGTAGTGTCCCTCTAGGTGTTCATTACCTAGTTGTATTAGAGGAAAAGAGGAAGAGAGTGAAAAGGAAAGAGCGGAGGAGTAGTCGGGATTGTCGGCTTCGCTTTTTTGTACCTCTTCGAATCCTTCTGCCCGAGAAAGATTCAGGTTATCTTGTGCTAATTCCAATATTATTATTTCACTAAATTCAGTTCATGCTTGATTTTACTTACGGATCTCCGTTCGACCGAAGGTTCTAGTTTTCGTACGGAACTAGTTTCGTATCCGCTAGCGTAGACGTGGTGTCTGGGCTAGAGTTTACCTGAGATTGCGCCCAAACCTACGGAATAGTTGTGGTAGCCCCGGGGGTGACAGCTCCGATCAGGCCTTTATAGTCCACCACGTGCGGGGTTGGTGTTTTCGTAGAGCTTTTGGCTGCCTTCTCCCGATTACCGTTTCCCAGTCTTTTCGAGAATCGGAAAGGAACAGCTGCTCCGCAGTAAGTGGGGTTAAGTAAGCCTGAACTTGGTATTTAATAACTTTGGGAAAACCTTAGAGAACCTCTTTCTTCCTACCAAAAAACAGTCTTTGGATGACCTTGGCCTTGCTCCGGTTCACTTCGTTCCCCGTGGAAATCGATACCACTGAATACTCCGGTGAAAGCTGCAACGGTACTTTCCGTGCGCTTGCGGATTTATCTGTGTGCGTTAAAAAATACCAACAGTTGGTTGTTGAGGGACGGGTTTTGTGAGATGGTGTCCCATGTATGGCGTGTGTGTGGTAGTCTCGGGGTCACCTATTGAGCGTTGGCAAGCAAAAATTAGAAAACTCCGTCAACTTCTAAGAGGTTGGGCTAAACATGTTAGTGGGATTTACAAAAAAAAAAAAGCAAATCTAAAATAAATTAGATGATCTAGACAAGAAAGCGGAAATTACCATGCTTACTTGAAAACCGAGAGAGACTTGAAACATGTTTTAAGTGAAAGGTCGGGTCAACTCCTTAGAGAAGAGGAACTCAAGTGGTACCAAAGGGCTAAGGTGAAACACTTATTAGAAGGTGATGCAAATACTAAGTATTATCATCTTTTAGCCAATGGTAGGCATAGGAAGACCCGCATCTTTCAACTTGAGGATGGGAATAATATTATAACCGGTGATGCTCAACTTAAAGAGCATATTACTAGTTATTATAAAAATCTTTTTGGTCCTTCGATGCATCGTCGGCCTCATTAGACGAATCTCGACTGGTGGCCAACATCCCCCAAGTGTCGATGTGGAAAACGATGCCTTGACTAAGCCTTTCACTCAAGAAGAGGTTAGGGGCGGCAATTTTCCAAATGGAGCATAATAAAGCGCCCGATGGTTTCCCTCCGTCGTTTTTTATCAAGTTTTTGGGATCCGATTAAGGAGGATTTGATGGCTATGTTCAATGATTTTCATCAAGGAACTTTTACATCTTAATCGCCTTAACTTTGGCAATATAATTTTGTTACCCAAGAAGAAGGATGCAAAAGTTGTTCAACAATATAGACCTATATGTTTGTTGAATGTATCTTTTAAAATCTTCACTAAGGTGGCAACAAATAGATTATCTTCCATTGCCCAAAAATTGATTAGACCAACCTGCACCGCTTTTTAACGGGTAGAAATATTATGGAGGGGGTCATATTACATGAGACAATTCATGAACGCACACACCAAGAAACTAGATGGGGTGATCTTTAAAATTGACTTTGAGAAAGCATATGATAAAGTTAATCGATTTTTACAAATGTATTACTAAGAATGAAGGGATTCTCTCAAAAAGTGGCGCCGACCGGATAAAAAAATTTACTCGGGGGTAATGTTAATATTAAGATTAATGACCAACTTGGCCAATATTTCCAAACTAAAAAGGCCTTAGGGCAAGGTGACCCCATGTCTCCAATATTATTTAATATAGTAGTTGACATGTTGGCCGTACTAATTGCAAGAGCTAAGGAGGGGGCATTGTAGAAGGTGTTATACCGCACTTAATCCGGGATGGACTATCCATTCTCCAATATGCGATGATACAAAGATTTTTTTTGAGCCACGATGTTGAAAAGGCGGTTAACATGAAATTGTTATTAAGCACCTTTGAACAACTATCTGGCTTAAAAATAAATTTTCACAAGAGTGAGATTTTTTGCTTTGGACAAAGCCAAGAACTTCGAGGAATTTTATTGATTTATTTGGGTGTGCCATTGGCAAGTATCCTTTTAGATACCTAGGTCTTCCTATGCATTTTAAGAAATTGTCTAATAAAGACCTGAAATTTATAGAAGAGAGAATTGAGAAGAGACTAAGTAGTTGGAAAGGAAAATTACTTATTTGTAGGGGGCGGTTAGTTCTCATAAATTCATTTGCTCTCCCGTTTACCGATGTTTATGATGTCCTTTTTTGAAGTGCCAAAAGGGGTACTAGACAAAATTGAATGCTTCGAGATCTCATTTTTGTGGCAAAATGACCAACACAAGAGAAAATACGGGCCCGATCAAATGAGATATTATACGCCAACCTAAAGAACGGGGTGGACTAGGTATTCAAAACTTAGAAACCCAAAACAAATGTTTGCTTAGCAAGTGGCTATTTAAGTTGTTAAATGAAGAGGGCTTATGGCAAGAGTTACTTGAAATAAATATATTAAAAATAAAACGTTAGAGAGCGTGGAGAAGAAACCAACGTGACTCGCACTTTTTGAAAAAGTCTAATGAATGTTAAAGATAGCTTCTTTAAGTTGGGTCATTTTAATGTCAAAGATGGGTCACAAACTCGCTTTTTGGTTTGATACTTGGTCGGGTAACAAATCACTCAAAGACAAGTTCTCGAGGTTGTTTAATATTGTAAGGAGGAAACAAGATTCGGTAGCTAATGTACTAAGTTCCCCTCAGACTAAATATTTCCTTTTAGGAGAAATCTAGTGGGGGTAAACTTATCAAATTGGCACCGCATTGTATCATCTTTTACAACAAATGAACTTAACACAGAACGAGATGTCTTTTGTGTGGGATTTAAAAGCCCTCGTGTTTGTTTTACAGATCAAGTCTATGTATGATGCTTTAATTAACAATGGGGTCGAGTGTCACAAGATATTTGGAAGACAAAATTACCAATGAAAATTAAAATTTTTATGTGGTATATCAAAAAGGTGTTGTTCTAACCAAGGATAACCTGGCTAGGAGAAATTGGAATGGAGATAAAATGCGTGCTCTCTGTCATTCCCCGAAACTATTCAACACCTATTTTTTGATTGTTTCTATGCCAAATTTTTGTGGTGCTCAGACATTTACTTTTGGATTAACACCCCCTCAGAAATATAAGAGATTTGTTCGTTGTTTGGTCTAAAAAGGGGAACAAAAAGTACAATACATTGTTATTAACTTGACTGACATGCACTTATATGGGCACCGTTAACTAGGAATGAAGTAGTTTTTGACAAAATGCAAACCAAAATCTCTTTTGCGGTATTATTCCGAGGGACCCATTGGTCCGCGACGATTGGGCAAAGCTTCGCGGAATGAATGAAGATCTTCAAGATCAATTAATATCCGCGAAGACGCCACCTAGAAGTGTCGACTTTAGAGTTTTTTTGGCTCACGTGGGTGGCTATCACCGAGACATGTTGGTTATGTTTAGTCAAAAAAAACTTTTATTTCCTTGTTTCTTTTGCCTTGAGGGCGGCTTGGATCTTGTTTCTAGCAAAAACGGTTTTTGTTTCAAACGCAAGTAATAATTGGTCTGCGATTCTATCTTCGGATAGATGAAGCGATTCATATCCTTTATCTAAAAAAAACAACTATCCATTGTTTCAAATAAAAAGTACAATATGTTTTTCCCTAAAATTCTAACATATTGTATTGCACATTTATTATTGAAAGATTTTCTATTCTACACAAATACCACAACATATATTTAATAAAAAAACAGTTCAGTCAAGCGAAAAATGAAGTTACTCATTTGGAAACAACGGGAGATATATAAATTATAAAGTTTAAAATATATTATTAACCCAGTAGCAACGCACGGGCATATTTCCTAGTAATAATAAAGGTCAAAGTTGTGTTTTAGAGACCGTGTCGATGTCCTAAACGACTTCTAATACCATCCCGTAGGGGTATAAGTGTTCTCGAGTACAGTGCTCCACGTCAACTTACAATAATTTAAATATCTCGCAAGCTTGCTGTTGATGGCTTCTGCAGTTGTTAGTCGGCTAATATCTCCTAACGTTGTTTTTGTTGTGAGAAAAAAAAAATATTGTAACATCATAAGTCATACTGATAAGTTCGAGGCAAAACTAACGTCAAAATCTGGACACGGCACGAGCACCTTGGTGAAGGGTACCAGAGAATTTTTCTCTTCATGTCTAATCTGTCCTAAACACCTTAAAGTGCTAATGTACATGGATAGAGCGAGAAGATGAATGAGATTTGAAGGTTTAGTAACAAAGGAACCCCTTAAATGTGGATCGTAAAGAAGAAAAAGGAATAATTTTACTACAATTATTTTTTCAGTTAACTCTGGTTTATCATTGCATCACAGCTCAGTGATGAGCTCACTCACGCCTCAGCCACCATTTTTTTGCCGTTTCTCAAAAAAAAAAAACCACCATTTTTTGCCACGTAAAGGCGCTCACACTGAAACTGAGCCCACTGCCCAATGGGCCTCCAATATACTGTTTTTGGTAAACCAATGGGCCTCCTATATGATCGAACCTATTAGAGAATGAATGAGTAATGGGCTTAGTACCTGCATTGGTCAAGGAAAAAGTCGAATTCCCCCCAACTATCCGCGAAGTGCGGACCGAATTGACTTAGTCCAATGGTAGGGCGGTCCCAGTGGGGCGCCACCCACCGGGAGTTCAAATCGCTTGCTGCGCACCTTTTTCACGGGATTTTCCCAAGGATTTACCGGCGTTATGCATTAAGTGTAGCGGCGTTCCCCGTCGGCGACGAGGCTATGGTGACTTGAGAATCTCCGGATCTGTCGGCCGCCCGGTCCTTGGAGGTGCTCGCCAGGGGTAGGGTTTGCGTGCGTGTGTTCATAGGGGTGAGTGTGCGTGCGTGTTGTGAGCGTCGTGCGTTTATCTTGTGTAATTCTCAAAAAAAAAACTATCACGAAAAGTTCACTTTTTCCTCCCTCAACGTCAAAATCGGACAAATCATCTCCTTCAACTTTTCAAACCATACAAATTACCTCCTCGAAGCGGTTTTGAGGGCGGTATTCTGATAACTATGATTTTGCCTTTCCTTTTTTAAAAAAATTTGAAGAATCCTTGAAAAATCATAGTAAATCACAAAAATCATAAAATGAAAAATCCAATTTTGTTAGACTCACATAATTATATCTACACATTGAATATATAAAAAAGAAAAAAACAAAACCTTCATAGCAAAAACTTTATATTAAAGTATATCATATTATATATTCACTATCACATGAGTACAACAAAATTGGATTTTTTCATTTTATGATTTTTACAACATGATTTACTATGATTTTTTCAAAATCAACGAGATTTTTTAAAAAAAAAAAGGCAAAAACGTTGTTACTGTAGCAATACCGCTCTCAAAACCACTCAAAGGGAGGTAATTTGCATGGTTTGAAAAAGTTGAGGGAAAGTGATTTGTCGTTTTGGCGTTGAGGGGAGGAAAAGTGAACTTTCGTGATAGTTGGGGAGGCAATGCGGACTTTTTCCTTGGTCAAGTCATCAAAGCCCATGAAAGTAGAGGTACCCACGTATTACTCAGAAAAAAAAAGTTAGCTTGTTAGAATGCACAAACTTTAACATGCGCATGGTCGCGCTCTGTCTCTTCACATGAATGAAATGTGGAACTTGGAAGAATGCACGAGCTTGGAAGACCCAAAAAATCAAATGAATGAAATATGGAACTTTTGAATGAAAACAATTTATTATTATTTCGTATGTCTCTTCACAATTTTGTGATGCTAACCCATGCATCAGAATGCTTTAGCGTGAAAGAGTAACTTACAGTACCAGTGTGTGATATTTTCTTTAATCAAAATGTCACACTATTTACTTTAATACCAAGGCGGGCGGGTGCTGTGTGTATATATCATCCTCTCGGTGTGGCACACTATTTGCTTGTACCAAGGGCCAAGGCTGGCCGGGTCAACGAGCGAGGGCCGGGGGACACCATCATCTTCTCAAGCTCTGACGCAAGCGATCCATGGCCCGGCCGTGGCAGCATGATCGTCACGCCCACGGCATCCTCCCCGTCGCCGTACGTCGCCGAGCTGGAACAAAAATCATGCCCAGAAAGAACGCGGTCGCAATGCCTCGGTACACCGGCACGCCCACCCCAAAGTCCAGGCGTGGAGCCCTAGGTGCCTGTGGTCCGTCACGATGGAGAGGTTCGCCGCAGCTAGCATAGACGGCCGCCCACGCAACACGGGGAGGTCGGTGGTGGACCGCACGTACTCGGCAGTGACGACCGCCTTCGCCTCCCGCACCATCTCCACCGTGTCACCCAGCGGCTGGCCTGCAGCTCCCGGCGGTGGTCAGCACCGCCGAGTGCACGATCGCGTTCCCGTAGTAGCGGCGGGGAGCCCCAGCTCGCGCATGCCCCTGAAGCCGACGATGAACACCAGCCGCACCTCCTCGTGCGGCGGGAGCTCTAGCGCGGCCGTGCGCGTAGCGCTGCCGTAGCGCCGCAGTAAGCACCTCGAAAAGTGGTGACAATGCCACGGAGGCGCTGGCGGGAGGGGACCCCTTTGATAACTGCCACGTGGCGCCGGGCGGCAGTGAACGCCCGCACGACCATGTCTCCCCTGTGGCTATCGGTGGGACGCTGCGGGCTTCCAGCAGCTCGCTGGACCACGGCGGAGGGGACGGCTGTCGCCGGGCGCTTTGGGTGGCCGCCGCGGCGAAAGCTCGCGCACTCATGGACAGGCCAGGGGCACGCTGGCGCCGGGCCTCCACGCTAACGCGAACGCCTCGCCGTGCAGCCGACGCACCAGCTCCGCTCTTCCACCTCACGCGCGACCGCCCGGGCGAGCGGGTAGTACGGCACCAGCTATAGATTTTCCATGCGCCCGCGCCCGACGGCCCGCACGAGGCACGCTAGCTTTTGGCCCGTCCGAGCACGGCGGCCCGGTGGTCGGCGAAGCGGCGCGCACGACATGGGGCAGCGATGCGGGCTTGGGCGACCCTCAAGCGCCGGGCACGACGCGACCCGACACGTTAAGAAAGGGCGCGCCTGGCGGAAATATCTAGTGATAATATTGTACATATTTGGTATATTAGTCTCGATATTTTAAATACTTGGTATAATATTATACATATATTTGGTATAATATTGTACAAATATCTTGAAAATCTGTGTAAAAAATTATCATGTTTGAGTGTTTTTTTAAAAATCGGCCCGTGGGCGGGCGGCGCCTGGCATGGCATGGCGAGCCGCGATTTGGCCCGTGGGGCGGGCCTGGAGGCTCGAGTCAGGCACCGAGATGCGGCGGCCCGCGGGGAGCGGCGTGCCTTAAGCGGCGCGGCATGGGCGGCCGGCATGGCACGCGGCGAGTACCAGGCCGGCTTTGGCGCGGCCGTTGGAAATCTATAGCACCAGCGCGCATCGCCGAGCGCACGCCCGGATGACATCTCCCGGCGGGTCGTCGGCGGCGGCGGCCACACCGCGGCTGTAGAAGAAAATGGACGGGAAAGTACCCACGCAGTGTCCCCTGGTCGTCAATGTCGGACAGACGCTTCGTCTCACGAGGCGTCGGTCCCGCCGGTCGAACGAGCACGAGCTCGCGCCGGTGCACGGCGAATGCAGGCGTCCTCGTGAGGACAGGCGTCTGGTCCTGCGCCATTGCTTAGGACGCTGCTATAGATGTTGATACTTGTGCTGTCCCTTAAATAAGGTTGCATCAATCATACAGCTCGATGCATGCACGGAACTCTGGTAGGTAAACTGGCGCCTTCACCAAATTTATTTGGTACGTAGAGAGTGCTGTTGAGAGTGAAAAGAGCCACATTGACACGTCGCGGTCGGTCCTTACTTCAAGAATGACTTAAAGTCGTTTAGCAGCTTACGATGCAAAAACATAGTCAAATTTAAATTATTTTTAAGAAAATTTTTATTAATAAAGCAAGCCACGGAATTTTCTTTTTGAAAATTTTTTACACAAATTTTTGAATAAGATGAGTGATCAAATTTGAGGATAAAAAGTCAAACGACTTACAAAATTAGGATGGAGGTAGTACGTATCCAGTAGCTCCATAAGCGAATCGTGAGCTGCTAAGCGGCTTCGGCACCAAAACACACCATGCTCCGTGGATGAAGCTCTGCAAAAACATGTTAAACTACTAAAATGCCAAGCACTCACGGAAGTTTGGGGTCTTTTGGTCATAAAAAGGGAGTAGTAAAAGTGGCCCAAATTGTAAATGGGACAGCTACTTTAGTAAATAGAACAAATAAGGAACCACTAAACTTCAGAAGGGTCACTAGACTTTAGAGGAAAATGTGAAGAGAGAGAGAGAGAGAGGAAGCTGAAAAGGAGCTCCATCGCTCATCTCACTCCATGCGGTCTAGCACATGTCACAGTCCAATTTACTCTGAAGGCATGTAGGCAGCGGCGAGGTCTGCATGAAGGTGAGAGAGAGCAGTATGAGTATTTGCCTCACGCGTACTACGGTTTGTTTAAGATAACGGTGTCATCCTGCGGTAGCGAAACCTAGCACCCACGTTGGCCTCCTCCTGCCCCCCTCCTTCCCTCACCGCCCAACCATTGGCTCCCTAGCACGCTGCGGCCTAAGCACCTCCATGCTTCTCCGGGACCCTAAAGCTGCTTTTTCTCTCCGTCCCCACTCCTTGGCTGCCCTAACCACCTCTACAAGACCTATAACCTTTCTCGCCACAAAATCCCTTTCTAAGCCCACTTTCGAGATGGAGATCTTACCTCACCAAAATTGGAAAGAAGGGATTGGGGCCGGTACGGGTCGCACTACTACGTAAGTTTTCAAGAACGCCTCATTTACATAGGGGCGGGTTCTTTGCTTCGAGGCGCCTACAACAGGCGGCCCGGGGAGTGTGCCACGAGCCGCCCCTACTGAAGTACGAGGGGCGGCCGTACGAACCCGCTCCCCAAGTGTAGTGGGGGCGCTCGAGATCCACGCCCCTAATGTTCTCATCTATTAGGGGCTGTTCAGTGGTCAACCGCCTGCAGTCACAAAGAGGGGCGTGTTCGATCACAAACCGCCTCTATAGTGGTCTCGAGATAAGGCCGCAACCAGCCCACCTTCTTTCCTCCCCTGACACCCACTCAAACTCTAGAAAAGGTTGGGAGGCCTTTGGGGCTCCTCCCAAAAATTGCTCTACTAAGGGGGAGGTTTTCAACTCAAATCCTTTGGTGGGGAGGCTCAAAAAGGTAAGAAAATGCTAATCCTACCACTTAATTCGATTTTTATGGTTAGTTGTGGAGTAATTTAAATTTAGCTTTCTCTCACTTTCTATGGTGCTTGGAGCTTTATATGGAGCAAAAAGTAGAGCTTAGGTTTGGAAGTGCTAGTGGAGATTAGTAAGAGTATTGAGTTAGACCCATTTTTAGTGGCTCTTACATGTGATTTTTAGTGGAGTAATAAAAATAGGTAGGGTTTCATGTGTTCATGGTTGATGAACATGTGTAATTCTTAGTTTAAATTTCTAACAAAGTTTTTCTCTCTATATGATGTGCAAAATGCGTGTTATTTTTCTAAAAATTATCTAAAAATGATAACCTTTTAGTGTGTGCTACAACTTTGATATTAATGCATTTATTAATTTTAACCATTTTTGGGTTTGCCATCGCATATGTCACTACAGAACTCGTCTTTGCCGAAAGTGCAAAGAAGTTTGCCGAAAGTGGTAAAGCTCCGCACTCGCAAAAGAGCATCTTTGCCGAAAGTGCCAAACGCAGCACTCTGACAAAGACTCACTTCTGCCGAAAGCGCCCGACCGCCGGCGCATGCTACAACACTCCTGAAAAGAATATCTTTGCCGGTGAGCCGCAGCTCGCCGGGCAAAAACATCGCACTCTCGCAAGAGCGATAACAGAGCAAACGGCCACGTCTCGGGACCCTGCCGAAAGTGTCCAACGCTAGACACTCGCAGAAAACCAGCACTACTTTTGTCGGTGCGCGCGTCGCATACATGCCACCGGGAAACTCCGGGCCTCTTTTGCCGAGTGCGTCAAAACTTGGCACTCTGCGAAATTATCCTTCTGTTTTTGTCCCTCATGTGCTGCCTTCGGGCATGACGTTATTCATGCTCAGTAGCCCTGTAATTTCGTGCAGCTTGTTATATTTCGGCGAATTGCTATCACTTTCTTGATGATGTCGGATCACTAAATCTGGAACTCGCATGATACATGGCGATCGCGGGTCATTCGTGCTGTTATTTCATGATGCTTGGCGTAGCCAATCCGTGACTTCGCGTGATGTCGCAACATGCACGAAGTTACGCAGTTTGCAAAGTGCTTTTGGCTCTATAATCCAGCGTGAGATCAGTCAGTCTGGCGCATGGTGTCTGTCAGTTCAGGCGTGCTGAAAGCAGTTGACGATGATTGAAACCTGCACATCTCCACACTTGGATCATGATCAAGTATGGAGATGTCCGGTTTTAGCCATCCGGACGCCACAACTTGCTCTCGAAAATTTTCAAATTTTTCCACAGACTCCCCATGAGATGACAAGACACACACGCCAAGTTTCGCGGATTTTTAAACTTCGCTTTTGATTTTATAGAATTTAAAAACACCTTTCTCGCATGTAACTCGGCCATGTTCCCGACACATAAATGTTCCGTAATTTCACACTCCAGTCCCCTCGGATTGAGCCTAAAACATACCAAACATCATGAATAATATTTTTCGAATGACCACATTCCATTATTTTCATGTACCCAGCTCAAACTTTGGAGTGGTCCAAGAAATGCAAGAGAAATAATTCATGAAATATAGCAAAACAACTTTTTAAATTGTCCCAAATCCTCGTAACATGAGATACTGCATACTCAAGTCCACACACATATGGGCCAAAAACATTAGATAGTTTGCCGAAAGTGCCGCTTATGGCACCTCTGCAAAGACCGTGATTTGCCGAAAGTGCCCTCGACGCCAAGTGGCACTCTGCGAAAGGATATTTTTATAAAAATAAAGACAGTACTTCTTGCCGAAAGGCCTCATTTTCTCCGCACCGCAGTGCAGCGATAAATATTTTGGCCCTGTCCCTCACATCCATTCTCCCGCAGCCCTACCGCCACACGCCCACCGCCCGGGCCCCGCCCCACTGGACCACCGATCCCCGCCATCGCACCGCCGCTCGCCACCCGACTCACCGCCGCACTCGCGTCCTCCCTCAGCCGACCGCCGATCCGGGCGCGCGTCCCAAGAGCACGCTGCGGCCCATGGGCGCCACACACACTCCCGCCTCCCCGCCCCCGCCCGCCTTCACCTCCTCGCCGCCCTCAGCCCTCAAGGCGGGCAGAGGGAGAAAGGGGGAGGTGAGGGAGGAAGAGGGAGGAAGGGGACAGTGAGGAGGAAGAGGAGTGAAGGGAAGAAGAGGAAGAAGAGGAGGCGCAGGAGGAATAAGAGGAAGGGAGGAGGAAGAAGGAGGAGGAAGAAGAGGAAGGGGAGGAGGAGGAAGGAGGAGGAAGAAGAGGAAGGGGAGGAGGTATACATTGCATATAATAAGTTACATTGTTATGATTTCTCAATAATAATATGTGTGGTAGTATATAACTAGATAAGGTTATAGTGTCTATAGTAGTATATAACGTCTAAAATGATTGGCCTCTCTTTGGTGCACAAATCTTTTAGAGGGATTTATACTATATATTTCTATTAAGTTCCACAAAATTGAAACTAATTTCTATATATTTTCTAGATGGCCTGACGTAATCTTCCACGCGTAAGTCTATAGGTAGATGTGGGCCATCTCAATCCACCCTGGATTTGACCCCCGATCCAAGAAGTCAGCTTCACCATAGCGAAAATGTTCCAATAATAGTAAGTATTTGTATAATTAATTTGTCAAATATATTTGTATATGTATATTTTACCATTTATAGTGAATTTTATATGTATTGCTCAATTGACCAAATCACTTGGCTTAAACACACCCCTCTCGTACTTTGGTGTTCACAGAAGTGGTCGGCCCAGCACTCACATCATCTTCATAGTGAATTAGACAACAAATCCAATGTCAAATTAGCTTTTCCATCGCCTCTAGAAGTGAGAGGTGGAAACTCCTATAAACATCTCGAAATGTGCTGGATCAAAGCTCGCGACGTGAGCCGTACCATGAGCCGTTACACACAAAATATGCCGGCCAAGGGATGCAGCAACGTAAGCTTCAAGAACACGCTACACTCGCTTCTACACTTCCTTTTCGTTGATGACGTACCTAAAAGTAGGAACGCTGGGCTCATAAGCGAGTGATTTGCGCGTAAACTAGTGCTCAGAGGAAACCGTGTACCGATGTGGTAATCTCGACATGTTAATTTGTCGATGAGCTTATACCTAGAATTGATGTGGTACTCTAGAGATGTTCTCATATCTCCCTAATATTTACGTGTTCGCAACGCGTATGACTTCCTAACCTGGCTACGCCGCTGTAGTTATTCACCCATTCTGCGCATAATGCCTCTATTGTTATGTTTGGACATGGGCTAATCCAATACCAACGCCAAGCACTACGCATGGGATATCGTGCAAAGGTGGCTTCGCGAAGATTGGAGATCCAAATGACATATCTCAAATAAGTAAGGTTAACCGTCACAAAGAGACCATGTCAGGCCGTGAAGTTGTGAAGCTAAAAGGAGGATGTATTAGTGAGAATGTTGGTCTACATTTGGGGAGATCCTGCGGCATTAAAGATTCGCGGACCTACACTTCACTCAATTTTGGCTAGCCAAGGCCGCCACAGCTAGCGCTGAACTTGTAGTGAAGTTGCTAGGTGCATAACTTATAGCACCTTTTAAATTATGCACTTTAAATTATGAACTTTAAATTCAAGGCAAAGTTTGTATGGGATTATATATGCTCGGAATTTGTGAGATAAGGCGTGGATTAGTATATGTGAATTGGTGATATATGTGGTTTATGATGTATATATGAATGCTTTCCGGTATATGTATATGTGCTGATTTTGCAGCGAACAATCAACGTAAACACAGAAAACGAAAATGAAATCAGCTTTTGCTACGAAAAGTGCCGACGACGGCAAAGCCGGGCACCCAGCGGTATGGCGGTGTTTGCCGAAAGTGCATGCACGCACTCCCAAGAAAATGACCATAAATTTGCCGTCTAGTGTCTTCTCGTGATTGCACTCGCAAAGCTTATGGGTACAAATACTACTTTGCCGAAGTTCTAACATTTGGCACTCGGCAAAGAGGCGTCATAGTATGTAACGTGCTCGAATGCTATAGCCGTACGAAGCATCGACATGGCACTCCGGCGCATCTTTGCCGAAGTTCCTCGACATTTGGGCACTCCTAAGCAAAGAATGGTTTGCCGTAGTCATTCTTTTGTCGAGAGCGCTGCCGGGCTGAAGTTTCACTACCTTCGCAAAGCAGCGGGTTCGCCGAAAGTGGATACAAGCCTTTGCCGAAAAGCGC
>JADLZK010011598.1:0-133796 GCA_015847255.1 Hyparrhenia diplandra | reverse complement strand
GAGCAACTTAATTATAAGATGTGTATTAATTGTACTCTAAAGTGCATTATGGATTATGCATGTGAGGTTTGTTTATATGGAACATTTTTTTCCATGACCAGTAAGCTTTCAGTGTAAATATCTATCTTGAGGCCAGTATTATGCATGTATTCTCAATGCTAAAACCCTTCTTGAGTTATTGGTATTGAGTGCCACCTCGTAAACAAGTTTGAGACCTGTTGACATCCAGAATTCCATTTTGAGAGTTTGAGACATGGTGATTGAATCCTCTCATAGAGCCCAAAGGTTAGGCGTGCAAGACACCGGGTGTCGCTACGGGCGCAGCGTCGCCTAAGCCGCCAAGCCACGGGAGGCCAACGCACGCCTGGGCGCGAGAAGCTTCCGGCGCCATGAAGCTTGGGGTCCTTTTGTAGATGAAGATGCCGCGTGCCTGCTGACATTGAGACCCGCCTTCAATGCGGCTTTCAAGGGAGATATGACGGTCCGCAGCGCAACGGCTCAAATAAAAAACATTGTCGGGAGACTTTGACTTGTCCGAGCTGGACCTCAACCTCGCCGGTTTGGTGGAGGAGGAAAGGCGTTTCCTCAGTTTTCCGCTGATGTCGCTTAGTCCGTTAATGTAATCCCAATGCTACATCCCCGGTGGTCGGTAGGTTTTTGGGTAACTTTGGTTACCTCTCCGTTGTGTTGTATTCGTAAAAAAAACTCTTTCTCCTTAATGAAAAACGCTGACTCGGGCGTGGGTCTAAAAAAAAAGAGATGGTGACAACACCTTAGGATAAGCTCAAAGACCTTAGCAGTTGGTTCTCTGTTCTAGGTTTCATTCTCTTCAGCAGCAGTTACAGCTCGCTCTCACAGGTTACTATGCTTGTTGTACAAACAGGTACTAGTAGTGGTACCGATCGAGATATATCGAGGGAGGGTGCAGCTTCAAACCAAGCAATTATTGTGGATCGTAATGACTGTGACAGTGATGATGTGCTTCTAAGGGTACCGTATTGTCAAAAGGGTCGCTGGGATGTCAATTCAAAATCTGCCACTCTTGCTGTTATACGTCCATAAGATACATTAAGATCACCACTGCACGATCCTCCCCATATCTGAAGTTACTTTCAGTCTTTCGCTAGGAGATCACGGCATATATAGATATATACATACACACAACCATCTCCAACAAGTGAGATCTTTTGGTTAAAAAAGTTTTAAAACCGAAAAGTGAGAAGGTTGCGAGAAGAGATATAGATAGATAGCATGCACAATGTTATCTGTTTGGCGTTTGGTGTTTGTTTTCCTCGGCACACCGGCTCCGGAATTCGGTATTAGGTCGAGCACGCGACCAAACACAAACTGTTGCAGACAGCGATGAAGAACATGGTGATTGTCGAGCTGATTGATGAGCTGCTCGCCGTATTGTCAACGGTAATGGATCGGACGTTGTCTGGTCATTTCAAAGTCTGGTTGACATGATATGATTCAGACCCCCACAAGTAAAAAACATGGACACACAACACAGTCTCGATCTCTGGCTAAGCTAGTGATGATCTGCAGATGTCATGCAAATAATTACAATAATGCGCGCAGTAAATAAATATATAAACTAAAGCATAATACAGTGGTAAAAGTTGCCAGGACATTAAGCGATTCAGAAACCAGAACCGATCAAAAAGAGCGTACGTCTGTCTGGGTGATCTGATCTGGCCGACTACCAGAGGGCCGCCGCCACGACGGCTACAAGGAGGCCGGAGCCGAGCCGGGCAAAAGCGTTGGGCGATGCTGCGGTGGTGGTGGTGGAAGACGCCGACGCCGCGGGTCCTGGCGCGGAGGCGGCGACGACGTCGACGCGGATCTTCATGCCGTTGTCGCAGTGGCCCGTGAGGCTGCAGAGGAAGTAGCGCGTGCCGACGGCGGTGAGCGGCACGACGTCGTTGCCGGTGCGGAAAGCAGAGATGTTGTTGGCGCTGGAACAGGCGTCGTAGCCCGCCTTGGTCACCTCCACCACGTCGTGAAGCTCCGGCGAGTACGTGAACGCTGCCAGGAGAGGACGGATCGATCATGCATCAGTCGACGGCGGCGACGGCGATGAGCGAGCGAGAGATGGATTAATTCAAAGAGGAGAAACAAGGGAGCTGAGCTCGATCGATGGATCACGCACGTACTGATCTTGTCGCCCGGGTGGAAGGTCCTGGTCTTCACCCACTCGCCGTAGTTGGTCTGCAGGTCCCACAGCCCGTCCGGCGCGCCTACTGTGTACGTCGCCGCTGCGGCCACCTCCATGGTAACGGCGGTCACCACCGCCAACGCCATGGCCAGAACAGTCAAGGCTCTCATCATCACCATGTATCAGATCGTACTAGCTACTTAACTAGCTATGTTGTTCTTGGTCTCTTGGAGGAGTTGGAGCTAACTAGCTGGCGATATAGATCAGCACTTGCAGTACGTAAATGACGATGGAGACCGGAGAGTGTTTGGCAGCAACTATGTAGGAGTACATGGGAGTGAAAACTATGGATGGCCAAACGGACTATTTGTTTGAAAAGGGTGCTCACCGCGTTTCCCACGCGGCGATGGCCAAACACACTGCTGGTGAGACCGCTACGCGTACTAGTTGGTAATGCCACTGTTGACACCCAAAATTGTCCAATGGTATTTTGGTAACTTGAAGATGAGAAAGTCATGGACACGTTGGAAGTCGACGGCATCACCCCAAACCGGCTAAATCGTCCTAGCCCCTAAATCGCTTAGCCTTTCTAGCAAAGTCGGGCTAAGCCGACCTGGCCAAGTTCCTCAAGAGCAATAATGAACCTCACCATTGCGTTCCTCTCGTCGCGCCGACGAAAAACATATATGGTTTGCCTCATTTGGAGTCCAGATGAATGAACTAATTATGAATTTTGGGAGATTCTCAACTAGACCCCGGCATGTCTGTACTATGCGTAGATTTTTTATCTGTACCTTCTAGCGAGTTGGAAAAGTCTGATTCGAACCGATTTGATTTAATCGGTTTTTAAGCGAGTTTATGATTGGAAATGCATCTAAGACGGTTCCTAAGGGGATAAGACCACCCCCTCTATAAATAGAGGTTCATGGACGATTTGATCCCATCTACATCCAATCGACACAAATCAATCTACAAAACTTCTTTTTTACCCTATTTTCTCTCTTCAACCCTCTACATGTTGTTCATCGCTGATATGACGACCAAGGATGGCGCCCTAGGATTGCTAGCCGGCCTAGGGAATCCCGGCGACGTCCTTGCTCTGACGGGGTCCCTCCCGGGCGAGAGCTTCGGCGGCTTCTTTGCTACTTTGTCTGGAGGCTAGCCGTTCTTCATCACGTAAGCACGATTGGTTACCCTTTGTTGGTTTGCTTGTAAACTCGCCGCTCTTCACCGCCAAAAGCGTGTTGGTTATCTCATTGTATTCTTCGGTTCGTTGTGACCCGGGCGTCCTAAGACCCTCTAGTGTGTTGGTGCGAACCCTAATTTGTGTCAACAGCCACCATGCGACCAAGGACGGTGGTTGTCGTTGGAAAGCTGGGAAAAAATGAGAAAAGTACTACAACGGACGTGAAGAAGTCATTCTTATGGCTAGGGTTTGCATATGATTGGCTTCTACTGGGTCGTGGATTAATTTATCCCTTCTTCTGCTGACACCAAGGATGAGGCTACGACCCAAACATGACACTAGCCATCGGGTAGCTTTTATTGCTGCATCATGTAGCTTTGATACCACATACATTTGACATAGCCAAAACAAAAGCTCTCTGAAAGTTTTTATAAAAAAAGTTGTGTTATATTCAAGTAATCATGCTAATGCATTGATGTGGTGCTGCATGTCCTGCTTGTGGAGAGGACACAAAACACACACTAGCATGCGCTAAAAAAGTGTATATGGAACATACTCCCTTTGTCCCGAATTATTTGTTGCCCTGATTCATGCATAAAGACCAATGCCAAGTCTGAAACCCACAGAGAACAATGTCAAAAAGACCAAAAACAACCCTATACATGCACCAATAAACTTGACATGACATGACACCAACGACTCTCTCTCTTTCCTCCCCTGCTTGTTTGTCGGATAGGTAAGGTGGGATGGGCGATGGGGTGACATCCTGACAGGATAAAGTATGCAAGGCTACAATGTAGGTGTCGGGTCCATAATACAGTAGCCTAGGCCACGTTTATTTTGGTACACAAAATTGTTGCTAAAACGACACATAAATTGGGACGGAGGAGTACGCGATTAGGTGAAACAAAACTTTCTTTTTTTTCTTGAGGGGACGAAACAGAACTAGCTAGTACACCAAAAGTAGCAAACACAATACATGCACGAAGAGTGGTGAAGCTATAGCTAGCTGAC
Source organism: Hyparrhenia diplandra (assembly GCA_015847255.1). NCBI lineage: Eukaryota > Viridiplantae > Streptophyta > Magnoliopsida > Poales > Poaceae > Hyparrhenia > Hyparrhenia diplandra. Next base: position 129,438 of record JADLZK010011598.1, on the reverse strand, counting down.
GACGGCGTGCAACAGCAGGAGCATCTGCAGCGAGGCGGCGACGATTCCGATGGCCGAGGTAGTCGCCGCGGCGGACGATGACGCCGCCGGCCCTGCGGCCGCGACGGGCCCCGGCGCGGACGAGGCCGCGGCGGCGACGACGTCGACGCGGATCTTCATGCCGTTGCCGCAGTGTCCCGTGAGGCCGCAGAGGAAGTAGCGTGTGCCGACGGCGGTGAGCGGCACGACGTCGTTGCCGGTGCGGAAGGCTGAGACATTGTTGGCGCTGGAGCAGGCGTCGTAGCCGGACTCCGTCACCTCCACCACGTCGTGCAGCTCCGACGAGTACGTGAACGCTGCCAGGACATCAGGACGGTCGATCGGTCGGTCGCCGATCATCGTGCATACATGGCTGTGTGAGCTTTGACGACCGAAACAATAACGAAATAGAGACACACAGAGGTCAGAGGTGACTCACTGATGTTGTCGCCGGGGTGGAAAGTCTTGCTCTTCACCCAGTCCGCGTAGTCGGTCTGCATGTCCCACAGCCCGTCCGGCGCACCCACCGTGTACGTCGCCGCCACGGCCACCTCCGCCGCTATCACCACGGCGGCGGCCACCGCGAGCAGTACCGCCACTGCCGCCGCCATAGCCATAGGAACTAGGGCTACACGTAAGACTATGGCTATGCTGGATCAGAGAGGGTCGAATCACGAATGCGTGGCCTGCTGGAAAACTCGTTGACATATATAAGTGCTTGCACTACTAGCTGCTCCTGATCTGTGAGGAGTGTATGCATATGGTTGTTGCAGGGTCGATCTTTTGGCCGTTCAATTCGGTGCGAGATTAATGGCGTTGCCGGCCGGCCGGGTTTTGTTGCTGATCGATGATCCGTCGACGGCCGACCCATATGGATTATTGATGACAAGGATGTATCACAAACGTACGTTGCGTGACAATAGGATCAACGACATAAGAAAGGTAGACAATTAATCAAGGATGATGGTTGCAGCTAGCTGAACCTGCACGTACACCTTAATCATCCGATATATCGAGGGGACCAGGATCGAACAGCCACTGGATATGGATGGATGGATCATATATCGATCGTTCGGTCCACACGTACGGACCGTCAGATCAATCATGATATATACAGTATATAAGCTAGGCAGATGGCGCTGCATGCGGCCGATCGATGAATTCGAGGGATCGCGTTCAGACTTCAGACCCACCTGCTTGATGAGTTGAAGGGATCGATGATGAGTCTGCGTTTAGACTATAGACTCTTTCAGACTGCGTCCGTGTGAGCACGCTTACTTCACTCCCTGTGCAGGGCCCAGATCGGAGAGGCACAGAAGAACCACTTGTTTGGTTGCTATATGTAGTATACTAAATCGTGGCCAATGTTTTTTTTTTTGTGTGCACAAGATTGAGATGCCATGGTGAAAGCTTTGTCCTCTTGGGTCGATGATGACAACGACATCTCCAGGAACCATTTTTCTTTCTTTTGGAAACGTCGTGGTTTGGGACTCGTCCCCTAACATATTCAGCTAGAGGATGTGTGTAGCATTTTTATATTTTGATGAGTTAACAAGGTCGATAAACTTTGGTGCGTGCCTTGGGTTCGAGTTTGAGTGAGTTTTAAGTGTTGTGTAATAAGGAATATCTACGCATCGGTCGATGCGTAGGCCGTGATATCAATGTATTCTATTTTCTAAAAAAAATATACTAAATCCGTACTATACATTATAAGACGTTAGACTTTTTGAATGCAAAAATATCACATTTTTGTTGTTGTGGCTTGCTTTATTAATAAATGTTGTTTAAAAAGTGACTTAAAATTGATTATGTTATAGATTTTTTTGGAATAAGATAAATAGTTAAACTTTGAGTCAAAAAAGTCAAACGCCTTGTAATTTGAAATGGAGGGAGTACAAATGAAGCCTGCACTGTGTAAAGTTTTGTTTGGCTGCCCAACTTGCTATGGTCGAATGACCTCAAATCTGTTAGGTGATTTTTAGCTCCATCATTGTTCACCTCCCATCACTTATCCATAGTGGCATTTCATCAAGCAGCGACTGCCAAGAGCTAAAAGACTTCAACATTCCTCTACCTCAAATGTCAAATCAGAAGGCAATTACATTGCTACTACGATTTCTTCATCCAATCCATCCTGTGGACCCATATACTAGGGCCTTGTTTAGATGGCAAAAAAATTATAACTTCGACACTCGCTCCAACTCCTATAGCACTCATATATAGCACTTTCGCTTTGTATTTGGTAAATATTGTCCAATCATAGACTAACTAAGTTCAAAAGATTCGTCTCGTGATTTGCAAACAAAACCGTGTAATTGATTTTTTTACCTACATTTACCTTTCAGAACATATGTCTTTTTAGTGTATTTAATGTGATGTGATGGAGAGAGAGTCTAAATTTGGAAGTTAGAGGCAAATATTTTGCCATCTAAACAAGGCCCGCTCGCCCTGATCAAAAGAACAACAAGAGTTTTGTACTAGCAAATAAGCACCAAGATTAAAAAAAATATATATATCAAGCTAGAGCATGATTTTAGGAAAAAAAAATTAACTAGTGTCATAAATTTTGAAGCTAAAACAAAATTTATATGTAGTTTGTAATATTAAACCATATTTTAGGATTTTTAATTGCATTGGTTTTGCATTTCAAAGTATTTGTTTTTTTTCTTGAAAAATCATTCTTATGAATTTTGGATATTTTTTTAAGAAATACTTAAATTAGATTAAATGGTTTTAAATTATGGCCTCACATCGGCAAACCACGTAGAGTACGAATATAAATGGTTTTGTACAAGTTGAGTATCCAAAAATCATTTGTAGATTTTGACGGGATAAACGAGGCAAACGCTAATGGTTTTATACATCTAGGCTTTCCTCTCAAGCTCAGCCCAACCGGCCCTGGCTCATATTGCCTCTCTAGTCTCTCCCCTCTTTGCGGCCTGCCGTGGCCTGAGTTGGCGGCCCACTGACCCCTCCCTCTCTCCAGTTGATGTTGCTAACATGTCAGACTGATCCGTGTCAGCTTTGCTTTTTCAAAGGGAAAAAATAAAATAAATAAATAAATGCTAACTGATCCGTGTCTGTCTATACTGCATCTGTATCTGCATTTCGCTAACTGATCCGTGTCTGTCTATACTGCCTCTATCTCCATTCTTTGCCTCCTGTGTGTCTATACTATGAATAAATGTATGGGGTTGATCCATGTTGATCTAGGCGCATGTGGATGATGGCCTGCTGCAATGGTAGAGGCAATAAGGAACTAAAAAGATACATCAATGCAAATAATCTCAAAATGACTGAATTACACTTCCATATGTTTTAGCAACAGTGCATCTGGGGCAAACATTCAAATTAGAACGGCATTGTTTTTAGAAAAGGTAAAATCAGAACGACATTAATTGGTGGGGTAGATGATCACCTGCTATGAATGCATCGCGATCAGCTCATCATCTCTGCATTTTCTGATGTTAATGTCTACGTTAGTATCAGATGAGGAAGGTACGATGTCACAGCAATGGCGTCTTAAGGCCTGAAAAATTCAGAACACGGGAAGGGTTTTAATATGTTAGCGTAAGTAATGCAGTTTAAGCAAAACCATTGATGCCAAAACTTATCCCTACTCATACCTTCCCAGGAGCCAGTTGCAGTGGTTCCGATGTCACTTTTATCAGGCGCAGATTCTTCAGTGGGATCAAGTCAGGCGGGCATTTCCTAGGTGGCTGTCTTTTGTAAGTGGATTCTGTCCTGGTCTTGCCTTCCCCTGAAGTAATGCTTTTCAGGAAGAAAACAGCTCCTCTTTTGCACTCATCTCTGGGGTAATGCTTGGTGTCAAACATATACACATCTGTAACATTGCGACCCCTTCTCCATGGTACAAAGGTCTTCTGCACAGCAAGGAGGTCAGGGAGCAGCACATTGCCTTTGAACACCTGGACTGAATAGCCCCAAGAGACTGATACTGTAAGCGATCTTTTCTGGTCGTAGCACACTGTTTGTTGCAGAATCCTGGCTGGATCAGCATTAGCAGCTCGGAAGAAATGTTGCATTGCTCTGTTCCGATCCATACCAGGGTAAAGAGGATACACATGGTCCAGGTGGTGCAGTGAAACTAAAGGGGAAAGAGGATGTGCTCTTAGGAGCCCAGAAATATCCCCATGAAGATCAATCTGGATAAAATAAACACAACAAAAAGAACAATAGATGTAAGTCGAAAACTAAATTTTCTGGCATATTTTCATGTAGACTAAACACTATTTTGTAAACATAAAAATATAGTGTCAGTACTCTCTAGATTTTGCTGATTGCAAAGAGCAGAGTATTAGGTGGCACACCACAGCCATGACAACTGTTGTATAAAAATTGCAACGCCATAGCAACAAGCACTAGTATTGGCCAATGGTTTAGTATAAATTATCTGAAAGGGATGTGTGCCAGCGTGGTCCTAAGCAGAAATGTGGACCATGATAACCAATTTTCAAGTGCCCTCACATCAACATCCATTGATGTACAAGACTACCATACAGATCACCTTTGAATAGATTCAGCACTACAAAGTACAAACTACAAAAAGCAGCAGAGGTTAACCAGTAGCCATCACGATGTGTGGTTCTTCATTTCTTGAGAGAGTTGTAAAGGATAAGCTTTTTGTCCAAGGATCAACAAGAAAAAAGCAGAGACGTTCATCAAGTCACATACTTCCATTTTTCAGAGACCTCCAGACCAGTAGCCTAAAGTTTGCCTTTTGGCAGCATGCTTCTTCTTGTAGGCCACACAACCAGTCAACCAGATGATAGCAATATCTAATACAAGTTCACTCAATTATAAAATCTCAACCACAAATTATCATCAGAAAATTAAATATTCACACCAACAAAAAAATTGTCTTGTAAAAACAATCTGAACGCCGTATGTCCTACAGACATCAGATGATAAAGAACAAGGATACTTTAATGGCTCCTCTATCAGGTAGTGGCTTCGATGTCTCTGCCACAATAAACTACTCGAAGGAAGAATGATTGTCATTACGAGGTAGGTTGTCCAATTTGGTCAGACAATCCCCTAACTCCTAAAACCCAGTTTAACCCAAAGAAAGCACTAAGAAAAAATTAATCTTTATGGTAGTAACTGATGATATAAGATGTAATCAAACATTCCACGAAGAAGAAGAAGCAGGCACCTGGTGGAAGCCTGGCTCGTGGGTGAGCTCGACGCCAAGCTCAGCGAGGCAAGCATAGATCCTGGCGTCGCTGCCGTAGAGGTGCGGGTACCTGAGCACGCACGAGTCCATCACGCGGGCGAGGCGGCGCGCGAGGGGCCAGCTGACGGCGATGCCGCCGCCGCCATACGCCCATGGCGAAGCCGTGCCACGCGTTCTGCGCCGCGGACTCGGAGCGCGCGCCGAGGTACCAGGGCTCGCGGTGGTCGTACTTACGCAGCGTGTGGAGCAGGTTCGGGGAGCACGAAGGCGGTGTCGTCGTCGGCGAGCACGAGCCACCGCACGTCGTCCGATTCCCCGTCCCCCTGCGACTGCTCCTTGAGCGCGGAGACGAGCTCCGGCGATGCGCGACGCGGACGGCGGAGGGGAGGCCGCGCTTGTGCGTGTACGGGGAAGGGACGCGTCGGCGGAGACGCGGAGGGCGAGGCCCGGTGGGAGGTCGAGCGCAGCGGCGTCCGGCGCTGGCGCGTCGAGGAAGAGGAAGGCGCGTGCCGGGGCGCGTAGCCAGAGCCGGAGTAGCGGGAGCCGGAGCGGCAGCGTGCGCTTGACGAGGCGATGCCGAACACCACGTGGCGCAGGGACGTCGGCGGCGGCGTCTCAGATGACGCCGCTTCCTCTGGCTTCGGCGCCGGGGGCGGAGGTACGGTGGAGGTGAGTGGAGGCGAACTCGGCTCCGCCTCCGCGCGGTGCGATGACGCGTCGGCGTGCGTCCGGAGGAGCGGTGGGGGCAGGGGAGCCGGGCGGTGGAGGAGGTGGAAGACGATGAGGATGGAGAGTAAGGGAAGCGCGAGGAGGAGCGCGCGGAGGGGGACGCCGTGGGACGACCACGGGTCGCCATGGGCGGCGCGGCGGGGAAGTGTCCGGCGCCGAGGTGGCGGCGTGGTGGTGGTGGTGGTGGTGGTGGTTTGGGTGGGAAGTGGTGGAGGGCGCGTGAAAAGGAGAAACCAACCGTCCGTCCGCCACGGAAGGAATCCGGTGCGGTGCGGAGTCAAAATTCAAATTCAAGTCAATTTTGTTGGGAGGGACAGATATCCTCCTTGCGTTTCGGATGGACGGTTTAGATATTGATTTTTGAGGTAATAATATAACAACAACTTTGGATTCCTATATATAGTTGACTTAGCATGTGCTCTTTTTAAAAAAAAAAAAATCATTCACTTCTCTAAATTGATAGAGAACCTTTTTATGAAAATCTATATTTTTTTATCAATTATTATTAATATGAAAAGATCTAAAGAGACTCTTGAAATTGCTCTAAGAATCCAAACAAATAGACTAATTGTTAATTCACAAGTCATGGACTAAGAGCCCTGCTTTGGTTCCTATGAGATTATGTACTAATTTTTTAGTCTCATTTAGTCCCTAAATTATCAAACATAAAGGACTTGACTAATTTTTTAATTCCAATTAGTCTCTGCTTTTAATAGATTTTTGAAAGAGGCTTAGGACTAATTTTTAATCCATAGTCCCTAGTCCTATTAACCAATTAACCAAATAGGCCATAACTCTTACATGTTGGCCTACCCCCCACCCCTATATACAACACCATATATAATCTTGACATTTGGAATGATGGGAGTTGACTAGTCACATTGTTGTGCACTTACAAGTTGTTTGCATGCAAGATGAAAACCATTAACCATGTTTAGGTTGTGCATGGTCATGAAGAAGGGAGGAAATGACATTTTTCAACCTCCAATTTCCATACTTCTAGTTTGTTTCCCAACCTTGAACTACATACCCGATAATCAACTATCTGTAGTTGTCAAAATCAGGCAAATTTGGTCCCCGGACTGGTTTTAACAACTTACAAAAAAAAATTCTATGTTATTCTCTAAAAAATTCTTAATCAATTTATTCTAAGAAAGAAAATTCGAAAGTTTTGATTTTTTAATGCTTTCTAGCTATTTATGATCTATGCAAAATTATTTTAAACTAGTTTATTTCTATTCCTATTGCTTTATTGCACCTAATCGTGCTTATTTTTTTTAAAGAAAAACTAGAAAAAGCACCAACAAATAGATAAGGTTTCTAGAAGACTAACGTACAACTTCAATTTTATAATTCAGAGTCAAAAATAAGACTAATTAAAGTGCAACTTGCATGGAGTCAAGTTTAGAAAGTGTACTCTACCATGCATTACGACACAAACGTTGGTAGAATCCACATGCATCTTCGAAGGAGAAAAAGAAAAGGATAAGTATAGAGAATCCTCAATCGTGATCCCCAACACGGGTGTATATATGAGGAAAAAGAAGAGTAGATAAATAGTGAGGTAGCTTGACATGGTCCACGGACTGAAATGCGACGAAAAAAAAAAAAACAAATAGTATTAAGTATTTTGCTTTTGCCATATAAATCAGCTAAAATTGCATATGTTTCTATGCACCCCCATGGATTTAAAACTAGCTTTATTTGGCACCTGCATGATGGTGGGTAGCCTGTCTCTTGAGCTATATGTATGATGAACGGTGTCATCCTAGCATTTTTTTATATAATTGCTAAGTAGAACGTTCTAGCACGCACATTCACCTCGGTGACGAAACCAAACTAGCAAAGGAGTTTTTTTATTTAGAGAAAATGAATAATATCTTGTATATTTGTTATTCGAAAAATCGCGCATTATCCTGAATGGAGCTGTTTTATTTTTTTTAAAAAATTAAATTCTTGTTTTATTGCTATTATTTTCTGATCATAATAAAATACGTGGCAATAAAAATAAATTATTTTTTCTTTTGTATTATTATTAGGATAGAAGAATATTCGTAATACTAAGACAGAAAGAGAGGAGGAAAAGAGTGTGGCCGAAGAAAAAGCCGGAGAATCCCCGTCCAGCTGTGCTAATGGCAGGATAGGCAACACGGCAATACCGACCGCCAGCCACGGCGCACCCAACGCACCGGTCAAGTTCCGCACCGTCCCTAGCGCGGCAGCGGCTCAGCTCAGCTCATCGGCGGCCCATGGCGGGGACTATGTCAGACTCAGACGTCACAAGTCGTCCTCGCCTTCGGCTGGCTGGCTACGTCTGCGACTGCGACTGCGACTGCGAGCGAGGAAGACGGCGACGCCATCCAGAGCCCTTGTCTTAGCAGCAGCAGCTTTCCAACGGATCGCCGCCGATCGGACCGCGGCGGCAGCATCAGCTTTTTGGCGCGAACCAGCGCATCCGCCGTCCCACTTAATTGTCAACGTCTCAACGACGACATCCGGCCCGTCCCCCCACCGCTAAGCGCTGATATCTCCTCTGGTCTCATCAGGCCTCTACAGAGGAGAGAGGACGCGCCAGACGTGATCGACCGAGCAAGGATTTACTAGACAAATTTGTTCCTCTTGCTAGTTTCAAAGACATTTCTCTATCTTATAAAAATAAATATGATTTACCCTCAATAAATTCATAAATAATTTATTTTAATAAGAAAAATATAAAACTGATCAATTTTTTTTTCTTCAACAAATGTACTTGTTTATGATCTATGTATAGTTATTTGGAACTAGTTATTTCTGCCCCTATTGTTTTGATTTGTTGCTCTTTGTAGTGATTATTATGTTTTAAAAATAAGAAGCAAATAACTCTAAATAAAGTACCAATAGATAGATGAGTTTTCTACAAGAAATCATGTACTAAGTTCATATCGTGATTCGATGATTCAAAACAAACTAATTTTGACTTTGTAGCTATGAAACAAGATTTTCTATTATTATGAAAAAAAAATAAATAAAACCCACATTTCAAGTCGACTAGAGGACCAAATTGTTCAGTTTCGACGATTGATGAGGGCCGATCTAGCCTTAGTCCTGGTAGACCTAGGCCTACCCTACTAGATTTTTGCCAAAATTAGTAGTAGTACTCCTCCCTCCGTTTCAAATTTTAAGTCACTTTGATTTTTTTCCATCCATTTTGCTATGTATTTAGACATAATATTATATCTAGATACACAATGAAATGAATATATCAAAGAAGTCAAAGAGACTTACAATTTAGAATGGAGGGAGAAGTAATTAGATTTAAAAAAGTTTAAACTAAAAAAGTCCGACATTGTTAAGTACTTTAGTCTTCAGAATTTATATGTAATTTCCACTGATTGAATGGTGCTCGCTATGCTCGTATCCGCTAGGTCTACATTATGTCTTGGATTATATACCATATTAAGTAGGATATATATTTGGAACAATTGTGCAACTGCCCCTATTCCGGGTCTAATTGCTCGTTTGTCCCCTCGTTTTTTAAACTTTGTTGTTTGCCCCGCTTTTAGTCTTTCAATTGCTCGCTTTGACCCTATTAGGGGCATTTGCACAATTGGAAGACTAAAAACAAAAGAACAAGCAAAAGTTTAAATGCTTGGCCCGCCACCGCCACTGACTGTTGGAAGCTGTCCGGCCGTTAGCTAAGTTTCATAGCCAGGGTTGAAAATCATACTAACGTGCAACTTGAAGGTTGAAAAAATATAGTTAAGGTTTTTACCCGTAGATATGTGTTGGTAGGAGTAGGATTCACTTGTTGGATCGACTCACCATAGTGACGTGTTTAGTGTGTGCAACGTTTGGGTTACAATTTATTATGAGTCAAAATACCGAGCAAAAGTGTCACGGTTAATCAACAAAAAGCAAGCAAGGAAGGTGGGTGAAGGGGGAGAGAGAGAGAGGTACATGGAGAATCCTGAATCCTTGATCACTAACACGGGTTTATGGGAAACAAAAGAGGAGTGGACAGTGAGATATATAGCTAGCGTGATAGACTGATAGGGTCCATGAGACTCAAATGAAACGTCATACTCACACGCATTGCATGCTGGGTAGCTTTGCTTGCCTCTTGAGTTACATACATTACCTGTCTCATGTATGTGATGCATTTTTGACGTAATCAAAGGTGCTACTTTGTATAAGTAAAGAATATTAAAGAATGGTTTTGCTGTACCATTATGCATACAAAAAAAAAAAGAAATAATTTATTTAGAAAGACAAAGGAGAGAATTTAGAGACGAGTGGAGGCCGAAGAAAAAGGGAAAAGCCGGAGAATCCTGTCCCGTCCTGTCCCGTCCGGAGGGCATCATCATCACCGCCACGGCCCACCCCACCACCGGCGCGGTCGCCTTTGGCTGCGACACGACACGCCAGAGGCAGAGCCTTCTCTTTCAGTTCCAGCAGGCCTTCATTTCCAACGTTATCGCCGATTTGATCGGTCGCCCATGGACACCGATCTGAGCGCGCCAGCAGCTTTGGCGCCAACCGGAACAGCCGCTTCCGCCGCCGCCGTCGCACTCGTCAACAACAACACCCTCACCGCTGATTTCTCAAGCTCGATCTCCTATCCTCTCAGCACGGACACGGAGTTGGTGACAACAGCTACTAATAAGAGCTGGCGTGCCAAACATTTCCCTGTCGATTGGACAGATGTGGTTATGCAATAATAAATTTTTAGTTAGTAACATTTTCTGTGCTGCACCTCGGTGGGGTGGGGGCTTTGGAAGCTAAGAAATGGTCTTTGTTTTCAGGGAGAAACTTGTAGAGACCTGAGGCTGTTACTGCTAAGAATTGCAGCCATGCTGCAGATGTGGATCATACTCTGTCCTCAATCAAAAAAGACAGGAGTACTTGTTGAGATTGGAGAGGCTAGCCTTCAGGGCGACAAGTGGGATTACTTCATGTTCAATCAGGCACAGAACTGGGATGACCAACCACACTATGCCTGAACAAGTGAAGTTGAAATTATCTGAAACTTAAAGACTTGCATCTGGGAGGCCTTGGATCATCCCGACGAGTTTGGGTGTTTGATTTAGTCCTTGAATAGTGTTGTTGCCAAAGCGGCGATGCAAAACTTTGATGATCTTTTAGTTTCGTTTGCTGCTGTTTTTTGAGTTGAACTATATGGACGGGTGTGTTCCACTCCACCTGTACGCTGTAAACCTGAATGCTACGATGTCTTTGCAATGCTAAGACAGGGCATCGTCCCTAGAATTCTAAAAATAAGTGCTGGCCAAACAAAGCCACACCATTGATCGTTGCTGGGCACCAGCACCAAGGGCTATCCAGCAGGACAGCCGCTAGACTAGAGACGTGTGTGTGAGGAACCTGGCATGTGTTGGTGCAAGAAGCCAAGAACTCGGGGAAACAGCATGGATTCAGAGTAGCTCTATATTGCAGTTTACTGATAATCGATGAACCCTCCATGGTGGCAAGTTCGTCTACTGCTACACAGCTATAGTTACTATAGTAGGGTTTAGATATGCATACTTCGATGTCCTTCAATTACAGTCCAGCAGCTCCGGCCTAAATTCATATGGCCCAGGTCATCAATTTAGTACAAGTCTCAATACTTCTCTCAGCTACTGGAACAGAAATAAAGAAGATGGCGATCTTTAGCAGTCTACCATTCCAACAAGACTTGGGATTCAGGGTCGCCTGGTTCAAGTAGCTCAACCATTCTTCAGTTCTGCAAGACTGAATGAGCTTGACAGCACACGACGACGTGATCGAGCAAGGATTGGATTTTCCAGTTCTCACCACCGCACAAGACCAATAAAAAGGTTCAGTGTCAGGTAGTCAAGCCACCGTAGGCTGCACCGATATACTATTCTGCTATCAGTTATTATCAATTCTTTTACAGATTTCTAACGAATGTACAGTATCTATGTACAACCATGTCCCGCAGATAAACTACCCATTTATGCTTTGCAGATTTATGAAGCATATATCTAGAATAAAACAGTAACACTGAACAGCAACACAGCTTATAGCGTTAAACACAGCACAGTACAATGCTTGCGTATGGCCAGATGCTTCGGCACTCCACTGTCCATTCTCAATTGATTTAGCACGACAAGATTATTTAACATAACATACATGTACAGTACATACTCAAGTACCTGCAAAGGAAAGAACCTTATAAACACACCTGGAACCTAGGTACATTGCAGAACATCACACAATGTATGTAGTTTCCCTTTCACTTCCAAGAAATCATAATTTCCTCGTTTGGAGATGATCAAACCTTACAGCAGCGTTCAAGTTCTTGAAGCTCTTGCAGTTGCTGTATTTTTTTTAGACCAAAGACCTTACCCTTGCTTATTATACTGAAAGCAAACATATCTGCTGGGGATACCAGCTTACAAGGTTTACCACACAGAACGAAACAACAAAGTTCAAAGATAGAGCATTATAACTCCTAGAGCGCAGCTGGAACTAAACCAAAGCAACCAAAATAAAACAGAGTAGAAAACTAAGCTGCCCAGTCTTCTAAAACTTCAAGCTTGCCACCTGCAGAAAGACACCTCCAGTCAATCACACCAGGTCCATCTCCCTCCTAAGCTTCAATTCAACAGCTCAAGATTCAGTCTTTAGAGAATCATATTCACCATGCCTTCAGACCTTGCAGCTTCATGATCATGTCCTCCATCTTCAACTTCTCCTTCGGGTTTCAAGAGCTTCTTCCACCATGACAGAAAACATTGCAGTTGTTGTAAACCATCTGCTGATCTGTCGCCATCTCACCACAATAGCAGCAGCAAATCCGACACCAAAGCCCAGCCCGACAAAGAGAAACAAGACCACATCAACATGACAAGAAAACTTGTTCACATGTGCCGCATTTGGAGTGTGAGTGTGAGGTGAACCACCACAAGGTGATTTTGGCAGTTGCAGCCCACACAACCCTGTATTCCCTCCAAATGAGCTGCTGTCAAATGTAGAGAACTGACGTGATTGTGGTATCTGTCCCACCAAGTGATTGTTTGACAAGTTTAGGGAGCCAAGAAAGGTAAGTTGTGTTAGCTCTTCTGGAATCTCTCCTGACAGTTGGTTGCAGGACAGGTCTAGTGACTCCAAATCAGTCATGCTGCTAAGTTGGGCTGGAATTTTTTTCCAGTGAAGCCATTGTGTGACAAACTCAGTACGCGTAGTGATACAAGGCTTCCAAATGATTCTGGAATGGTACCCTCCAATTTATTGTTTGAGAAGTCAATTGCTGTTACGCTTGTCAACATCCTTGAAATGACATATATTTCCCTTGTAACTGATATCAATAGAGTAATGATATAAATGTTCTTCTGCATCTGAGGTGTTTAGAGTAGACAGAGTTTCCCCTGAACTGTTGAACTCTGCCATCATTGACTTTAACTGCATGAACCATTGCGGCCTCAAATTACCAGAGAAGTTGTTCCAGGCAAGATCGATAATTTGCAAGCTAGGGAAACATTCCTCGCATTTTCTGTCCCCAACAATATCACCTATTGTTCCATACAGTTGGTTTGATCTCAGGACAAGCACAGAAAACCTGGGAAGCACCCTCAACCAAGAAGGAAAAAGTATCAGCTATTCTGTTGCTTCCAAAGTCCAGAATCTGCAAGTCACTGCAGTTAGAAAGTCCCCTGGGAAGTTGCCCTTCAATCTTATTGCCATGTAAATCTATCTTCTGTAGAGAACAATCGGTTGTAATACTGGAAGGCAAAGTCCCTTGAAACAGATTCTCCCTCAAATTTAGAATGGTTAAGGATTCTATAAGACAAGATGGAATCGGGCCACTAAAGTTGTTATCTGATAGATCAAGGACATCCAAGCCTGTGGCATTGCAAATTGAGGGAGGTAGATGTCCCGCTTATATTATTTTTGGACATGCTGAGATAAACAGTGTGCGAAAGATAGTAAGTCCAGTTTGGCAGAAGGGAAGAAAACATGTTGTTGGAATATGCCAGGACCTGTCCTGATGACTTTGGCATAGGGATCTGCCCTGAAAGTCTATTGAAACTAAGATCAAGCACGTTCATTAGTGTATTGAAAGGGAGAACAGCTGAATTAATTTGCATACCCGTAAACATGTTATGTGAAAGATTCAAATGAGATTCTTTAACAGTCCATGTTGTCTCCCAAACCCAATTTGGAATATCCCCACTGATTTTGTTACATGACACGTCCAAATATGACATACGCTTAACATGCCTCAACAATCTTGAAACTGAGTTATATTGCAAGATGCAAGTCCCAAATAGCGAAATCCAACCAGATAGCTGGTACCCACAGGATTACTACCATCCAATCCATGACCAGCAACTTATTGTAGGAAAGATCTAAAAAAGGGTGAGGTCAATTAATCTCTGAAAATGTGCTAGGTCCACTGAACCAATCAAGTTGTTTGAGCTAACATCTATATATACCAAACTAGTTAGTTGAAAGAAGGCCTCGGAATAAAACCAGACAATTGATTGTTTGTCAAGTCCACAGTCTCCAGCTGTGAAGTTGTTGTGTCAAAATCTTGTATAGGGCCAGAAAGCTGGTTGAAAGAAAGATCCAGGTAGCGTAACACAGGAAGATTGAAAATGAACGACGGAATCTCTCCTGTAATGAAAATAGAAAATATTATATAAGAAAGTGTCTCCTCTTCTACAAAAAAAAAAAACCGGTGGCTCCTATTTTGTTAAATATTAATACATATTTCTCAAAACAAAGACGAATAAATAGGTATTTTACTCTAGAAAGATGCCAAGCTATTTTTCTATGGGAAAATTGCATTACTGACCTCTTCTAAACAAACGGTGATGTAATGGGAAAAATATTAATAATAAGGACCACAAAGTCTAACCATATTTTAAAAGAAAAGATGTTGTGTGTGTGTGTGTGTGTGTGTGTGTGTGTGTGTGTGAGAGAGAGAGAGAGAGAGAGAGAGAGAGAGAGAGGGACTATTACCGTTAAGAGAATTATCAGAAAGGTCCACCTTTGTTAGTTGTGTCAAATTAACTATTGAACTCGGTATGCTTCCAGAAAAACCCAAACTCCAAGAATTAAGCATCTCAATTTACTAAGCCGCCCAATTGCATAAGGTATCGACCCAGAAATGTGAAGACCATGAATTTCCATGGTTTCCAAGTTTGTGAGGTTGCCAATTGCAGCTGGCATTGGACCTGAAAACCAATCATCGATATACATGTTTCTCAAATTTGTGAGTTTGCCGATTGTAGCTGGCATGACACTTGAAAACAAACAATCTTCGAAATGCATGCTCCTCAAATTTGTGAGGTTGCCAATAGAGGTTGGTATGGAACCATAAGCTATGCAGCTAGTAATTTCCAGCGTTTGTAGGTCCACGAGGTTTCCAATTGCACTAAGTATTGGACTAGGGAGGTTACAGCCCTGTATTTTCAAGCTTCTCAAGGTCTTGAAGTTGCTAACTAAGTTAGGCGTTATCGCAGAGAAGTTACCTCCAAAGAGTGTCAAACTCAATAGGTTCTTCTGTTGTCCAATCCATGAGAAAATTGATCCTAAGTCACTGACTGACCACAAATAGAGGTCCAACTGGCATAGAGACCCAAGTCTACTAGTTGGGAGAACATCCACATTGAAATTCCCGTCAAGACTCAAATGCTTCAATGACTTGAAATCACTAAGTGATGATATTAGTCTGTCATAAGAAAAGTTGGTTGACTCCAGTCTCAAAGTCTCTAGAGAGCTTGCATTAGAAAAGTTCAGCAGATTGCCTGAGAGCTGATTACTAGACAAATCAAGAACCCTTAGATTTTTGGATTGAAAGGGTTTGGTAGGGAACCATCCTTCAAGATTAGTACCAGCAAGTTGAAGTATAGTTAAATTGAGAAAATCCAGAAAGAACTCTGGAAACGGACTTGCAGTTATACCATGATTTCGTTGGAGGTTGACCACAACAAGTGAATGGAGTCTGAGAGTGATTTATGAATTGGATTACTGAGGAAACATTCAGCCAAACTAAGTACCTGGAGATGAGGAACATATGTAGCAAGAGATGTGCCCCACTCTTCTCCAATATGGGACAAATCCACTCTGTCAAGGTACAGCTCTCTTAGACTGTTGAGGTCTGCCACTAGGGTGTCAAAACTGAAATCCCATAGTAGATAGTTATCATTACATTTCAGACTGGAAGAGCCATAATAATCATGGTCAAAGTAATAATGAGAAGAAAGATCTAGGGAGAGAAGGTTCACTAGCTTGCTGATACCAATAGGTATGTGGCCATCCAAGCACGAATTTGAAAGGTTCAGGTGGGTTAGGAAACTAAACCTCTCTAAACCAGTAGCAGGGATGCTGTACCCACTGAGATCATTCATGCTAAAGGTCAAGTTGCCGGGCGATACGAGGTCGAGGAGTGCAGGGGGCAAGCCGTGACTGACCAAACCACGGTTGTTGAGGTCTAGAATGGTGACATGGCCAGAGGAAGGGTCGCAAACCAACACCCTCCCAGAGACAGCAATCAGTTCCACTTCGCCATGACGAAAAGCCTGGTGGTTGATCTATGGAATGAGAAGGATTTCTTCAGCTGGAGGAGCGACTTTAGCTTGGTCTGATGGCACAAAAAGGGAACAGGGAGGTGAGTAGTAAGGTTACTTCCATCAGCGCTGGGCAATAGAGGTGGAAAGGAGTGTGTGGAGCTGTGCGAGAAAGAGCAGTAATGCCCAGCCGATGGAAGCCATTTAGTCAGTATGAGCTGATAGGCTTCCAATCCAAAGAGGAAAACATATATGTAGTGGCAGTGTGTAGCATGTGTGCTCGAGTTTCTATAGGTTTTAGTCCACGAAAAATCAAGTTGAGGGCCCAATACGAAAATTCTTATCCTTTGATCATGCTTACACATCTACGAAGCAGATCTAAACAGCAACCGATGAAAAAAGATTATGGAAGGAACAGCCAAAGAAATAAAGGGACCTGTTACATATACTAGTGTGATTGGGCGTCCATGTAGCCAACATGTAGAAATTTAGTGTAGATTCCAGAGACAACTTGATATATGGCTGCAATAAACTAGTAAGGGTCTCGTTGATTGAACTGACACACTTAATTAAGATGTAGGTTGTCAGTGATTTACGTGTACCATGTGACACCCCGAGTCGATCTCGATTGAACCTTCGAAATTTCATTAGCTGGTACTACAATACAATGGTGTCCGCTTTATTTTTTTTGAAAGCATGGTGTCCGCTTTATTAATTGCATCAGTTCAAGACCAAGAGTATCAAGAAGACTTCTAAGTCAAGCAAGCATACGTACCGAGAGGAAGGTGGAATCCTATGTAATAGGTTATAGTCAATGCTCTGCTATGCTTTCTATTCTATCGTTTGCTTCCCAGCTGGCCGGGTTGGCTGTTGGATGATTTGGTACTGAATGCTTGAACTGTAAACTTTGTGGTCTTTTTAATAAATTTGAAAGGCCGGGGCGGTGGCCCTGAACTCTAAAAAAAAAAAAAAAGAAGGTGGAATCCAAGATCAAATCCAGTGGTGAATTGGGATGAAGTCCGGCCGGACTCTGAAGAACACCACCACCGTGCTTCAGTCTTTGGCTAGAATGGGGAAAAAAGACTTATTTTTATCTCGCACAGTAGGTATTTTTGATGACAGAGCTTTAAGAATCAGTGAGATGAGAAAGGAATATTACAGTTGAACCGAACGACGCCAAGCCAAGGTAAAAAATCCTCGACATCGAGGTGTAATTGTTGGCCGCGGCGACCGGCGGATGCGCTCGATCTCCATGCTCCATGGCGTATACAAATCCCGCCGCTTCGAGCTCTCCCCTTCCCCTTCCGGACCACCGCCGCGAACAGCTCGCAACGAAAGCCGCCGGGAGACTGAGGGGACATGGTCTTCGTCGCCGACTCGCCGGGAATGCCGGCCGCCGTTGCGACGGCCATGGGAGTTACCGATTGGGAGCGGACAAGCGAAGGCAGCAGCAGCAGCAGCACGGAAGTTAGATGGGCCCCTCAACCACGGAAGGCATGGGCCTCACGCGTGCACTTGCGGGCCAGAAACTAAAACAAAAAAAAAATATTGAGCTGGTTTAAAAAACTAAAAACAATTAGTTCCTCAAAAATAAAGTACAAACTGAAAAGCACGCTGAGACGAGATTTTTGGTTTTCGATGTGCTGAGAGTTTAAAAGTTCATATTAAAATAAGAACAATAGCAAAAGCCCATCAATCACGCCAAAACAAAAAAAAAAAAAACCTGTTTTTAATTTAACCAAAAAGATTAAAATTACATTTCAAACAACGTTAAACTTTGATATATATTTTGATATAAAAAAAAAAAATCAAAGAGAGTTATAATTTAGAACAGAGGATGAATTTAATCTGTGATACTTTTTTTTTTGAGAAAATTTAATCTGTGATACTTGGATCAGATTAGCACAGTCGTATACTTTGACATACTTTATGGACAAAAAGGACGCCTAGGAGGCCTGATCCGCCAAATGCATGATAAATTGGGGCATTTTTCCGCCCACCGCATTTGAGCTTTAAATGTTATTTGCCGACCGGTCGGTGATAATGTCGCTACCGACCACCCCTAGCCGGGCCTACCATCACTTTGGCGCCCAATAGCCCATCATCCCGTCGTCTTCCTTCGTCACGACCGCCGCCTCCGCTGGCTCGCCGTCGTCGATTTAGGGTTGTAGCTCGCCGCCGCTTTAGGGGTTGCAGCTAGCCGCTGCCGCCGTCGCCCGTCGCCCGCCGACCTCCCCCCCTCCAGCCCCCGCCATAGAAAGAGCCCGGCCGGCCGGCGCGGCCACGCCGACACGGGCGGGCGACGCGGCCGGGCCGGGCGATGAGCTCGGCGGGGGGCGCCGAAGCCCGGCCGTGGCTCGACCCATTCTACTGGTACGGGTAGGAGGCGGCGCCGAGCCCGGCCGTGCCCGACCCATTCGCCGGGTACCTGCAGGAGGCTGGGCGCGTCTGCAGCTGCTGGAGGACCGAGGTCGCCATTCAGCGGAGAAAGCGGCGCGCTGGGAGGGGCCGAGGTGTCGCGGCAAGCGCCCCCAGTCACGGAAAGCTCCACAGCCCTAGCGCGCCCGCGGGCGGGGGCCGTGGACGGCGGGCACGTGTGGATGCGCCGGGCGGTGCGCGAGGAGGAAGACGCGCTTACGGTAAGCCGGGCTTATTGGGCCTACTGGGCCGGGCTCCCGATCGGTTTCCACACGCCGGACCAAGCCGGGCGCCTAACACGCCCCACATTTGAGCTGCATTCGCAGGACCGGAAGCCCACGGATCGACTCGACGCTGTCACAACCATTAAGCACGTGATGCTGAGAGAGGTGATTCTCTAGGCGTAATGGAAATGATCCGTTGCTGACCACGACAATCAATACTCTGAAATACAGTGAGGGGAGGAGAGGGGGGCCATTTCCTTTGACTATGGGCACACCAATCCGGCACAACACCATACCGTAGGGTTGATGGCAAGTAAGAGCAGATATGGGCGGGCCGTAGTTCGACTAAATGATGATGTGGAAGAGAGAAGGAGGAGAGAGAGAGGATAAAATGGGTTGTAAAACTACAAACGGCTTTGGCACAAAGAACCAAGGCAATATGTGATATGACAAAATGGGTCTTGTATTAATTGGAAAAGAGCTAACCATCAGATGGGTGGGTTCCTTACACGGGTTTAATTTGTCAGTATTATAATATTTGCTCTAATATGAAATCAATTCTTTAGATGACTCTAGAATTCCACAAAAAATACTTAATCTTAACCACATGCATAACTGATGTCAGATGAATAGGTCACCAGATACACATGAAAGATAAAAAGCAGACGCCCTGGCCTTTCAATTATAATCAAAAGACCACGAGTTACTACAGCTCAGTAGTTTTACGCGCCAACAGAGTTGTTCCACCAGAACTAAATGAAGTAGCTATGCAGCAAACGGACTAGAAACCTCCAGAACAGTCGAAACAGATAAGCAACTACAAAACAAATGCAAAAGACTTCAGGCAATTATAAAAAGCAGACGCCCTGCCCTGTTCGTTTGGTGGCTGGTGCTGATTTATTCTAAGAAAAAGGTATTGTTGGCTGACTCGACGCCGTGAGAGAAAGATTGCTGAATGAACGACCGATAAGCGCCAGTAGTCCAAACGAATAGGGCGCAGAGAGCTCCACCACCGTGGAAGCCCCAGTCCTGTCATTCGATTTTCAGGCTGTCATTTGTATCTGTCCTCAGAAAGCCTTTCTACTTCTTACAGCGATACCTTTTTTTTTCTCGATCATGCAAAAGATTTGCGTGTCTTTATATTAAGATAGAGAAAGAGCTCAATACAACACGCCTTAGTGGCGCCCTAGCGGGTCAATAAATTGTACGTGAATGCTGTGCATGAATGATGGGACCCTCCTTAGTGGACTCAGTGAATCAACAAACTCTTTGATTTCATTCTTCTCTTCGGCCGACAGTGCATTCTTAAAGTATGGCTGTGGTGATACTTGGGTTAGCTTAGGACACCCGGATACTTTAACACACATTATAGATGAAGGGACGTCTGATTTACCAATAGATGATAACTTCCGGCAGTTTTCCAGCTGCAGGTATTTGAGCGTGTTTCTGCAGGGGATCAAGTCCAACGGGATCGACATAACATTGTCACAATCACGCAAACACAGGACAGTGAGAGAGGCGAGCTTCTCTAGGCAAGATGGAACCGATCTGTCGAGCTTACCACACTTCCAAATAACGAGCCGTTTGAGTGAGTGGGGGAAAACCGTTTCCCGTGACTCTGGGCACATCAATCTTTGACAATAACTTATTTGCAGGTTTCGGGAGGTGCACAAATTCCACAAAATTTGCAGGTATTGATTCTAGATCCTGGCAGTGCAAAAGAAATATTGACTCGACAGATGGCAGGTTCTTCGGGACAAGAACTGATCCAGATTTTTTAGCCCCTTGCATTTGACAATTCTTATAGAAGTGAGGTGTGTGAAGGCAAGGGCTGAAATGCCATTGCTGCAATTGGTACTGCTGCTTGCATGATGCTGACCCGTTGAATCACCTTGTATACCATCAGTAAAGTGGGGGATTGATAAATGACCGAAGCAATGGCAACCCGAAAGCTCCAAGCTTCTTAAATTTTGTAGGGCTTCTGGATTAAACCAACTTGGTAGTCTATTACCCCGAAAGCCACGGACTCTAAGGCATTCAATTCTCTTATTAGGGCACAAGCCGTCAGCTACTTCATTGTCACCAGGGCTCGGCATCTGAGTTGTGGTATCCTGTCGCCAGTTTAGCTCTAATTCCTTCAGGTATTTCTTGTCAACGAGGCTAGCCTCAGCAGCCTCTTCCTTGCTCTTCACATTATGAATAGATTTGATACATAGTCTACCTCTGAGCTGATTCATACCCTTCAACTCAGCAATCGCCCCTTCCTGATTTCCAACTGTAAAATAGCTTAACTTTCGAAGGAAAGACAGATTTCCTAGATGAGGTAGCTTCGATAAGACAATAGAAGCTTCTTCTGGCAGTTCTATTTGATGCAAGCTGATTAGCTTAGTTACATCCTTATGAATTGTTTTCATCTTAGAATTACTTGCATCAATAACTTGTAGGCTGTAAAGGCAGAAGAATTTCTCTGGCAGTTCTTTTACAAAACTGCTGGATATATCAAGATAACGAAGGCTCTTCAACTCACATATGCTTTCTGGTACCTTCTCCAAACTGCAACCTTGCAGGCTCAGAAATAGGATGCTAGAGAGCTGACTGATCCAGGTGATCTCGCGATCCCGTAAAATACCAAACCTAAGTGAGCGCAGTTTATTCAAATGCTGAATGTTTTTCATTGTGCTCAAGGATTTAGCATCCACCTCAACCGACATATGGCCTAAAACTCATGTCTCCCTATGTAGCTCAAATCTGTCATCAACAAACATTCTTGCATAGAAACATGCTGTGCAGTATCATGGATCAAGTCATGCATTACATATCTATCATGATTAGGGAACTTTGGATCAGTTTGGATAAGACACCTGCCTCTCAGTTCATCCAAGTATCGGGTCCCTATGTCTTCAAGGCGTATGTTCCCCTGAGGTGCAACAAAGCCCTCTACCACCCAAATATCAATGATCTCATCCTTTCGAAAGCTATAATCTCTAGGAAACATGCTGCAAAATGCAAAGCATCTCCTAAGTTGAGGTGGGAGATACAAGTAACTCAGTCGAAGGGCAGGTAATATATCACCCTCTTGTTGTTCCTGCTCCCATAACTCACTGTCATTTATGGAAATCCAATGTTCCTCCGTCAGATTAGCATGCAACAAGCGTCCTAGAGTTTTGGCAGCCAAAGGAGTACCATGCAGCTTAGAGGAAATTCTCTGACCAATGTCTTGCAAGCGAGGATATAACTCAGGGCTCTCATTACCAAATGCACATTTCTTGAAGAATTCCCAAAATGTATTGGCAGGCAATCCTTTGAGTTGGATAGGCTTACAGTTGCTGGTTGCGACACGGTGAGCAATGTTTTCGTGTCTTGTAGTCACCAGGATCATGCTGCCTTCAAGTCCATCCCTCAAATACGCGTAAAAGGACTCCCATTGCTGTTGGGTAATCTGCCAAATATCATCCAACACCAAAAGAAACCTTTTGCACTTCAGCTGCTCCTTCTGCTTTGATTGAAGTTCAGTTAAACCACGGTTTAAGTCAAACTTTGGACCAAAGACGGTCTTGACAATCTCCTTGGTCATCCTTTCTATGTCAAAGAGGTCCGAAACACAGACCCATATCCTCACAGAATAGTGAGCTTTCACTCTTTGATCATTGTAGATGAGCTGAGCAAGTGTGGTCTTACCCATCCCACCAATGCCAAATATCGGCAAGACTGAAACTTGGCTAGTGGAGGAGTTGGTAGTAATCTCTGTGAGTCGGGTGCTGCTGCCTTTAAGTCTCTTGGCTGATTTGTGTGTGGATGCGAGGGCACCACGGCCTGTTGCTGCTTTGCTCTTTCCTTTGGACCCTGCAGGTGTACTGTCCATAGTAAGTGGCATGTGCAATTGTGTGATAACCTGATTAAATTCATCCTCACGGTCAATGGTGGCAGTCACACCGAGCATCTCCATCAGTTGATCCCGTTCTGTGTCACGGCCATACACTTGAGAAGCCGTGATAATTTCAGTGGTCGTTGGCATGAACTGGACAGACCCAACACGATCAAGACCCATGGAAGATAGCTCTTTCTCAACCAGATCCATAACCTTGTCGAGCTTGTCTTGATGTCCCTTTATCCTTTTGCTGCTATCAAAGATAACATGTTTTACAATATTCAGAGAGGAGGATAAGACTTGACCTGCCCTGCTCTGGCCGGCCTCCTCAACCTTCTGCCGGAGCGCCTTGTCTTGGTTTTCGCGGAGAAGGTCCTCGGCATCGTAGGTGGCGTACTTGAGCTTCACGAGAAGGGCGTCCAGCTCCATGCTCTTGAACATGCCCCACTCGCCGCGACTGATGAGCAAGCGAGCAGACTGCAGCTTGGTGTCGAGGCTGTCCTGCTCGCGCTGCAGCTCCGTCGGCGCTTGGAGCATGCCCTTGCCGACTGACCAGATGCTATTCACGGTATCCATGGTTCTGCTCCTCGGTCAGCAGCCGGCTTCCTCCCCGCTTCTAGCTTTGGTGGAGCTGCTTGTGATGCTCCTGCTGCCTCTCCGAACTCAATCGAGGGCCGCAGCGAAAGCTGGATGACGTCGGTGATGATCGGATCTGGAGAGATCGATCCGACCTGTGGACGTCTCTCCGGCCCGCCGATCCGGCAGATCGAGGAGGCGGCCGGTGAACCGCGTCGGGAACTGCTTCAGAAAACTCACGCTGACTCTTCACACGTGGTGCAGCTGGTGGTGGTGGTGGCCACTGACTGGCTTAGCCTTCGCCTCACCGCCGGCTGGGTGATCCGACGAGCGTCGGCACTCGGCAGAGAGAGATATCAGGCAGGAAGGGGAGAGCGGTGGGAGGTGGGTATTATTGCTTCCGTTCCGTTTAGGATTTCGAGTGACGCGGTGTGAACATTTCGTGGTCCTCTCGGGAAAACGTTTGAGCCAAATTCCAGGCAAATTCCACGAACTTACTGTATGCATTGACTTCAAGGAGAGGCAAATTCCACGAACGTAGTAACAACGTGTACGTTTCGATTAACCTTGCGAAATTTCGCTAGCTGACTGGCACAACGGTGACCCGTTACGAATTGGGAGAATCAGTCCAAGAGTACCAACGAGACTTCCAAGTCAAGCAAGCATACATACCAATCAAGGAAGGTGGAATCCAAGATCGATCAAATCCAGTTGTGAATTGGGATGAAGTCCGGCCGAACTCTGAAGAACAACACCACCGTGCTTCAGTCTTTGGCTGGAATGGGGAAAAAAAAGATGACTTATTTTTTATCTCGCACAGTACATTTTTTTTTTATGACAGAGCTTCATGAATCAGCGAGAAGAGCAAGGAATATTACAGTTGAGCCGAACGAAAAAATCCATCGACATCGAGGTTTAATTGTTGGCGGCGGCCGGAAGCTGCGTTCGATCTCCATGCTCCATGGCGTAGGCAGATCCGCTGCTTCCGCCTCTTCCTTCCCCTTCCCGGACCGCCGCGATGAACAGCTCGCCACGGTGCCGCCGGGAGAGCGAGGGGGCATGGTCTTCCTCGCCGGGATGCCGGCCGCCGTTGAGAGAGACGGCCATGGCAGTTACCGATGGGCTGACAAGCGAAGGCTGCTGCACGGAAAGTTCGATGGGCACTCAATCACGCTTGCAGTCTTGCTGTTTACCCGGCTGGGCCTCACGCATGCACTAAACAAAAAAATAATAATTATTGAGCTGGTTTTAAAAACTAAAAAATACTAGTTCCTAAAAAAAACTAAAAATCACGCTGAGACGAGATTTTCTGAGAGTCCAATTTTTGTTTTAAAAAAACAATAGCCAAACCCATCGGTTAAGCCAAAATCAAAAAAAAAAAAAGTTTTTTTTTTTTCGAATACGCAAAAATTTTTGATCTTTGTATTTAAGAAGAAGAGTTTTTTCACCGCGAACCTGGCGTTTTGGGAGGGTAAGATTTACAATAAAGACTTTCCCTCCCTTGTCGTTTACACATGGCGATTACTCGCCAAGCTAATTCTCTGCGGTGACGCGCCCGCCTTCTATCCATAGGTCGGGCGATCCGCTTAATCTTGGCGAGGAATTGCATGCTAGTGGCCGCTTTCGTTCCTAAGAATCTCGCGTTCTCTCTTTCCAAAGCTCCCATGCCACCGTGGGCGAAGAGGGTGTCCGCGCCCTTCCTCTTCTCTCCATGCCACCTCCGTCTCCACCGCTCCTACCAGTGGAGGATGGATTAGGTTTAGGGTGGTGATTAGGCGAAGAGGATGTCTTTTTAAACCAAAAGACAGAAAATTACAGCTCAAACAAATTGATTTTGCGACATACTGGGTAGGCACAGGTACATCCTTACTTTTTTATGGCATGTTTGGTTTGCATCGTGGAAGCAATCCATGACAGGTGCTGGTGATTGGTTCACATGGAATCAGTCTTGATGACTCCATACCATTTGAAATGCATCCAAGGCGAAAAACAAACATCGCGCAATTAATTATGAGTTTATGACTATCTCCATCTTCATTCATCAGAATAAAGTATACACAAAGGCTGGAGCAGGTGATGAGTCTGGATTCTCGAGGAACAATTTCTACCATTGAACCACGCCGCGGCGCAAATTTGCATTTTAATATTCACCTAGCACCAATAAACGCAGAGGCCAAAGAATAACTGAAGTTCTTGTTGAAGTTAATATTGCCGAGCAATTCAACTGTAACAGGCGATAGAAAACCACGGTTAATAAAAAAGAATGGAACAGGTTGCATTGTCTGGACTGTACCGTCCGAGTTCGGAGGCAACTCTGCCTTCACGTTTTTCCATTTTCCTCTAGGCTGGGAGCAGCTAATGACTCGACTCTCTGAGCCTGCAAAGTTCCTTACTGCTCTGCTTTGCAACCTGCTAATTCTTTTGCAGCCTAGCATCTGTGTGTGCAAATTGCAATATGCGAGGATCTATTACGTCTACAATCATAAAGATATATCAGCCTCTTACGGTTCAGATAGAATAGAATAGACTGCTCATGACATGTTCTTCCGCACTATACTTTATCTAAAAATGACATGTTCTACTGATCAATGTACATCAAAACAATATATGCCACCTGTTGGCATAGAGACCCAGAACATTTTTGCAGCACATATACCATGCTACCATACCATGATTCCAAGAGTGGCATTGAACATAAGAATATGTGTGATCATCCATCTTAATTAGTATCAAGAACTGAAATCATTTCATAATTATATTATAGCATCCTACTAACAATAACTGTTATCATTGAAGAACCAAACCAGCTCACATAATTCTATTGACTAGTACACGACTTGACAACATGGCACGCCTCCCCTGATGCCTAGTAGTACAGATTTTGTATGAAGGCAGATACACAAAAGCACATCACAAGCTATACAACTGCAGATAAACCAGCTACAAATACAATACTTAAGTGTGCCACATCAGAGCTCCCCTAGCTTCCAGGAAATCATAATGCTTGCATGTGGAGCCAGATTCTCACTTTCCGATGGCAATCAAGTTTGTGAAGCTCTTGCAGCAACTGCAATAAACAATCTGCCAACCCATCCCCATTTCAGCACAATAGCCATTGCAAACCCGATGCGAAGCCAACACCGATGAAGACAAACAGGATCACATCAACACGATGGGACGACTCATATACCCTTGCAGCACCTGGGGTGTAAGGTGAAGCACCACAAGGTAATTTAGACAGTGGCGGGCCACACAGCCCTGCATTCCCTTCATATGAACTACTGTTGAACGAGAAGAACTGATTTTCCTGTGGTATCTTCCCTACCAAGTGGTTGTTTGACAAGTTCAGAACGCTAAGAAAGGTGAGATCAGTCAGCTCTTGTGGAATCTCCCCTGAGAGTTGGTTGCAGGACAGGTCTAGTGATTCCAAATCAGTCAAGCTGCCAAGTTGGGCTGGAATTTTCCCTGTAAAGGCATTGTGTGATATGTTCAGTACACATAGTGATATAAGTCTTCCAATTGATACAGGAATGGAACCCTCCAATCTGTTGTTTGAGAAGTCAATTACTGTTAAGGTAGTTAAGATCTTTTCAAATGGCATATAAACCCCCTTGTACGTGATCTCGATAGAATCTTGGTAGTATCCAGGAAAGTCTCCAAAGCCATCAACAGATATAGTTTGTCCTGTTGTGTTGAACTTTGTCATCATTGATTTTAATCGCTTGAACCATTGTGGTCTCAGAATACCAGAGAAATTGTTTGAGGCAAGATCAATTATTTGCAAGCTTGAGAAGAATTCTGCAGATCTATTCTTCCCAGCAATATCACCTATGGTACCGTAGAATCGGTTGGATCTCAGAACAATCACAGAAAGCTTGGAAAGCCTCCTCAACCAAGATGGGAAAGTGTCAACTATTTGGTTGTCTCCAAGGTCCAAAACCTCTAAGTTTGTGCAATTAGAAAGTGCTCTGGGAAGCCGTCCTTCAATCTTATTTCCATGTATATCTATTGTTCGTAAAAGCACATTCAGTTGTAATATTGGAAGGCAACATCCCTTCAAAGCCATTGTGCCTCAATTTTTAGAACCACTAATTTAGCACTTTCTAACAAACAAGATGGAATTGGGCCACTAAAGTTGTTATATGATAGGTCAAGTTCTTCCAGTGTGGAATTGCAAATTGAACAAGATATATGACCATGCAAAATATTTTTGGACATGCTGAGATAACTAGTGTACCTAAGAAACGAACCGAAGTTTGAAAGAACAGAGGAGAATCTATTGTTTGAATAATCCAAGTAAGTTGCTGATGATTTTATCATAGGGATCTGCCCCTCAATTCTATTAGAGCTAAGATCAAGAGTGTCAAATTCACTGGTAAAAGGAAAAACACCTGAAGCAGCTTGAATATTTGTGATCATGTTATGTGAAATATTTAAATACCAAAGGCTGCTACTCCATGTCTCCCATACTTGCAGTGGTACAGCTCCACTGATTTTATTAGATGAAAGATCCAAATAAGATATCAGCCTAATATGCATCAAAGATCTCGAAACCAGGTAATATTGCAAGACGCCAGACCAAATTCTGTAGGCCCAGCCAGATATTTAGATAAAGGTTTATTACCTTTTTTATCCATGACATGCAATTTATTGTTGGAAAGATGCAAAACAACTAGATTTCTTAATCTCCAAAATGAGCTAAGATCCACCGAACCTATCAAATTGTTTGAGCTAACATCTAGATATACCAAGCTTGTTAGCTGAAAGATAGTCTTGGGAATAGAACCTGACAAATTATTTTCGCTCAAGTACAAAGACATCAGCTGTGAAGGAATCTTGTCAAACTCTTGTATAGGTCCGTAAAGCTGGTTACCAGAAAGATCCAAATCATGCAATACAGGAAGAGTATAAACAGATGTTGGGATTTCCCTGCAAAGTGAATAGAAAACATTCAGTATGAAAGCGGCAACTCTCTTTGATTAATAAAATTTTAATTACAAAATAACAGTTTCCATCCCCCAGTTGGCAAAGCCTAGCATTGCCATTCTCCTCATGACATGTGTCATGAGTTCATGACAGAATAATATTGAACAAAATCTAATAATTTGCATTAGATATACATCCTACTCTGTACTTTTTTTTTTGACTTGATTGATGTGAATTTCACATGCATAATAACTAGTGACTTCAAAGTTGAAATGGGTATGTAAAAAGAAAAAAAAAACTTTTTAGGGAACACCAGTCTAATAAGCGTCCGATAAAAAGAAGTGACAGTAGTGCTCTTACCACTGAGAGAATTATATGAAAGATCCAATTTTGTTAACTGGGTCAAATTAGCGATTGAACTTGGTATGGTCCCAGAAAAGTTGCAACCTGCAACATCTAACCATGTCAATGCTTTCAGCTGCCCGATTGTATAAGGTATTGTCCCAATATATGCATTGTGGATTTGTAGAGTTTTCAAGTTAGTGAGGTTGCCAATTGCAGATGGCATTGTCCCCGAGAAATCAGCACCCCAAATCTGCATGTTCCTCAGATTTGTGAGTCTGCCAATTGCAGACGGCATTGGCCCTGAAAACCCACCAGCATTGATATACATTTCCTCAAATTTGTGAGGTTGCCTATTGCAGAGGTCATTGGCCCAGAATCACACCAATTGATATAGATGTTTCTCAAATTTTTGAGGTTGCCAAAAGAAGATGATAACGAACCATAAATGGTGCATGTATCAATTTTCAGTGTTTGCAAATCCATGAGGTTGCCGATTGCAGAAAGTATTGACCTGGGAATGTTGCAGTCAACCACATTCAAGTGTCTCAAAAGTCCTGAAGTTGCTTACTGAGGAAGGTGTTGTCATAGAGAAATTGCATCCAACAAGTGTCAAACTCATCAAGTTCTTGTGGTCTGCAATCCATGAGAAAATAGGTCTTAACTCACTTACTGGCTTCAAAACTAGCTCCAGCTGGCATAGAGACCCAAGCCTGCCTAGTGAAGAGAGAAAACCAACAGAAATCAAATTCCCATCAAGACTTAACTCCTTCAGTGACTTGAAACTGCTAGAAGATGTTGGCTCAAGAGATGAAAAGTTGGTCCGATCTAGTCTCAAAGTTTCTAGACGCTTTGCATTAGAAAAGTTTGGCACGTGCCCGGAGAGTTTCTGGTTCCTGGACAAATCGAGGACCCTTAGACTTTTGGATTGAAAGGTTCTGGAGGGAAATGGATCCTCAAGATTTATATCAGATAGTTGAAGCACAGTTAAATTGACAAAATCCATGAAGAATTCTGGAAATGGACCAGCAGCTATGTCATTGTTTCCTCCGAAGTTGATCACATTAAGAGATTGGAGTTTCAAGAGTGACATATGAATAGGTCCACTAAGGCCACAATTGGATAAACTAAGTACTTGAAGACGAGGAACAGATGTAGCAAGAGATGTGCACAGCTCTTGTACACTAAGAGGCAAATACACATCATCAAGGTAGAGCTCTCCTAGATTGCTAAGGTTTGCCACTAGGGTATCAAAACTGGGTTCCCACATAGCGTTACAAGTGGCCAAAGGGTTTAAATCCAGTCTACTACAGTCATAATAAAAAGAATTGAAAGATCCAAGGAGATAAGGTTCATGAGTTTACTGATTCCAAGGGGTATCCGGCCGTACAACGCCGATTCAGAAAGGTTTAGGTGGGTTAGCGAAGTGAACCTTTCGAATCCAGTAGCAGGGATATTGTCTGACCAAACAGGTAATCTTCTGCTAGCAAAACGTCCTGCACTGAAATCATTCATGCTAAGATCGAGTCGCCGAAGGGATGTGAGGCTGAAGATGGAAGAGTCCAAGCCATAACTGGATAAGCCATAATTGTTGAGGTCGAGGACCGTGACATTACCAGAGGCAGCGTCGCAGCCAACACCCTCCCAGAGACAGCAGTCAGTGCCATGCTGCCATGATGGAAGCTTGGTGGTTGATCTACCAAAGAAGAAGGATTTCTTCAGCTGGAGGAGCGCCTTAGCTTGTTCTAGATGACACAAGAAAGGCACAGAGAGGTTACCACTCTCGCCGTGGTGTGCGCTAGAGGTGGAGAGCAGCGTGTGGAGCTGTGCAAGAAAGAGCAGCAGTGCCCAGCAGATGGAAGCCATATTACCAGCTCGAGCTGAGAGATTCCAAAGTAGGCACAAAGACATATATAATGGTAGTCTGTAATGTGTCACAGTGACACAGATTGCTATGTGGCATGCATGTTCCAAGTCGTTCCTGTCATCCTGTGAAGGAAGTCTTGGTCCATGAATTAAGTTCTTGGACCCAATATGAAATTTCTTTGTCTTTGCTCTTATGAAAAGCATCAATCAAGTGGATCTAATATCACGATTGACCCTTACAGCCTTTTACAGCACTCTAGACTCTAGATGCAGAGGAACCACAATTTATTTGATGTTGCAGGACCCCGGGACATTGATGTATGGCTGCAAGCTGAAGATATCGTTGATTGACTCAATACAGCTAGTTAAGATGGAGCTAGGCTATCAATAGTTACGCGCACCGTGGGCTGTAGGCAATTGCGACACATGAATCTCTACTAACCTTACATTCGAATTGCTGATGGTTGGTACCACTCCACTGCTACAATAAACAGTGACCTGGTAATTGGTAAGTAGCAAGACTTCCAAGTCAAGCAAGCAGCTATACGTTCTCGCCGAGGGAGTCAGGGAAGTGGAATCGAAGGACAAATCTAGTAGGAAATCGGGATAAAATCCGCAGATAACAGCATGAAAGCTACTGTAGGGATGTGGAACGGCAAGAAGTCCGCCGCAGATGACGACATGAAACCATGACGAAAATGCTCGAGGTTACTTACCTCTGAATGCTCACAATGTTCCCGCCGCGGTAGCTCTCGATTAGATTCTTCGTAGCGGTGGCACCCCCACCATGGAGCCGACCCTACCGCCACTGCCTTCCTACCACGAGCGGCTGCCGGCTGGGGAGTTTCCGGCCGGCCGGCCACGCCAAGAGAATGCCGGAGTGGCGGCTGCCCCCGCGACTGGTCATCGGAGTTACCGATGGGCTGGCGAACCTAGACAGCACGGATGTTGTTGGGCCACGACCCACGACAAGTCCTCAATCCCCTCGTTGGGCCCAGCGAAAATCCAAATAGGACTCACTTTCACTAGGACCAAACTTCACCTGCATATATATATATATTTTTTATCTTAACCTCTGCTAAAAATTCCGGAAACCGAAATGCTCGGTTCCTAAGTTTTCTTGGAATCAAACGATTCCCATTTTCTAGAACCAAATGTTTCGATAACCGAAGAACCGAATAGAAAACAGAATGCCCACCCCTACCTGAAACACGACGCCATCAATAATGAAGTCGTCTGACTCTATGGTCAGGGGTGCTGCTGCCATCCGTGCCAAGAGGCTTGCCATCCTTTGCTGCTCCTGCTCGGGCTTGCATTGGGCCAGCTGGGCGTCGATCATGCTCTGCTGGCATGATCATGAACTGCCGGCAAGGATAGAAAGCCTCTTGGCACAGACGACAGTAGCACAGTGACCGTGGAGTCCGGACGACAAGAGTAGTGGCAGGGTCGGCACTCGATCGATCTATATATCGCTATTGAGTTTAATTTTCTACTTCATTTCATTCCTCGATCAGCTCCCTCCTGTTGAGCTGTGCTACTATACAGTTCAACTAGTGAGAGAATAACACTAGTAGCTAGGGGAAAAAGAGCCGTTGGGGGCGACGTGTGAGGCGACGCGCTGGCCTCCCCCCTCCTCCGCCGGGCGGCGGCGCCGGCCGCCCCGACGCCGGCGCTCCCCCACCCCAGGTCCGCCTCCACCCCAACTCCCTCACTCTTCCACTCCCTCTCCCCGCCTTCCCCAGCCCCGCCACGCTGGATTTCCCCGTCCGCCACCACCCATCGCCGCCGATGCCGCTGCATTGCTGCCGCCATCCGCCGCCGCCGAAAGCCGGAAACCGCCGGATCCGCCCGGCGACCCGATCTGGCGGGCGCCGCCAACGGACCGGTGACACGCCCCGCCGACCCGCCGCCGGGGGGTCGCGCCCCCACTCGTCGCCCGCGCCCCGCTTTCCCTGGGAGGTCGGGCCGTGTCTCCGCCCCGGCGCGACGCCGCCGCCCCGCCGGGCAGTTCCGCCTCCGCGTCCGCACCACCCATGGAGGCTGACCGACCGCCCTCCCCTCGCCGCCGCCGCCGCCACCAAGAACTCCACCGCTCCCAACGCGGACGCAGCAGGCCTGGGGTATCGCCGACGGAGCCCCCCTCCTCCGCCGCCGCTGGGACCGACGCGGCCCGCGCCCGCCCGCCCACCCCGCAGACCCCACGGACCTGGATCGGGCCGGTCGCCGCGGCATCCTCCCGAGCAGCTCGTCGTCGTTGAAGTCGCCCCCATCGGGGCGCCTACCTCTCTACACCGCCCCGGACCCGTCTCCGCCTCTGTTGACAATTCTTTAGTGTTACCACTAAAGGACCGATACACCTAAGTATGGCAACGGTAAACCGCAAGCGCACGGTCGCCGGTGTAGCTTTTCACCGGAGTATTCCGTGCATCGATTTCCACGAGGAACGTGAAGTGAACTAACAAAGAATCAAGACTTGCCCTATGATGACACAAGGTGTGTATTTGGTAGTTGAGTTGAGAGGTTTTCTATAGCTATGATATCCGGATAGGCTACGTAGCTAAACGTGGCTTTATCGCCCCTCTGACACTTGGAGGCGTGGTGATAATCGTGAATAAAGTCACCACTACCAAACTACTATTTTACTGAGCCTTACCTTTTAAGAACTTGCCTAAACACGTGGTGATCTATACAGAGACCGTATGGGTCGTCACTACCTTATCGGCTATCACAATCCATCCGTGCAACAAGCGGCATACACTGGTAAGGTATAGCCTAGACACCACGCCTACGCTAACTCTTACTATTCTAACCCCGTACTTAGCTAGGCTAGAACACTCTACTAAAGCAAAGCAATGTACCAATGAAGAACGAGTGAATAGCTACTATACTAAACCGTATATGCAAAGTATAAAAGAACTCGGATGTATTACTCACTAGAAGAAGTACACCCGCAGAGGTGCACCTCGGAGGAGATTCCCCGACGCACCCGGGGCTTCCTCCGTAAGACTTCCCTCTCACTCTACTACTACACACTAAAGGAGCAGGGGCTTCGCCTACTACATTGGAGTGGAGTTCTCCTTGTGGTTATCTCTTGGAAGTGGAGGGGTGGGGGGTATTTATAGCCCCAAGGTGGAGTAGGGGCTACTCCAAATACACGCCATCGATCCGCGTGACCTCTATTGCCCTCCGTTGGATCAAACCGCCATGCAACCGCCTTAAGATCAACGTGTGAGGTAATTTCAGCATGTGGACAATGTGATGGGCGTGGGAGGACGCCCTTGGCCAAATGGGCCATGGTCGGCCGACCATGGTCCATGACCTGTGGGCCACCCCCGTCTGCCGGGAACATTGGCCCCACCGCCGGGCCGTGTCTTGAGTCCGAACTTGCCGTGGCGTTCATTTTGTACCAACACGATCCATGGGACGTATTGACGGACCAATCGTGCCTTCTCTTGTTCCCCCACGGATTAGTGATGTGGCAGTCGCATTGGAAGAGTTTGGGCCAAAGTATCATGGTCGGGCCGATGCTGGTCCATTGGGCCTTGGCCTTCTCCAACTCTTCTAGAAGGTGTCCCCACATGTCGATGTGTCTCAGATGAAATGGTCATGCATCGGCCGATGTAGGTCTTGTGGCCAAATGACTTCAAATTTTGTGTGGAAGCTTCATAGGACATGGAGATCATGATGGTGGTGTCAAATTGTCCAATGGCCATACTTGGGGTGTTGACCGGATGGTGACCAAATGTGTCATTTCAGCCAGAGTTCCACTAGTTTCACATCTCGTATACAAAGAATGACATCTACATGTGGAACTAGGTTATTTGCATAAGAAATCATTGTTTATATGTATGTTAGCTTCCAAAAGGAGTACTTTGTTGACGGTTTGACTATGTAAAAACAGGGTATTTCTACCGCAACAAGATCCCCCACACTTACATCTTTGCTTGTCCTCAAGCAAAGGAGGGAGGTTGAAGTAAACATGGACATAACACTTATGAGATATTGAACTACCATAAGATTATTTCTAAGCATTTCCTATGTGAGTGGGATATGTGGTTGTGTCTATCATAAATCCTTGAGAAGTTGGGAAATGGAATAGTTCAAAGCAAGTCATCTTCCGCATTCACATCTTAGTTCTTGGAGTTTTTTTTATATAAGTTAAAAAAGAAAATCACATAGATCACTTATACTCCTCGATTGGGTACTCTCAAGTCACTCAATAGTGTATAGATCCTCACCACGGCATAACATGAAAGTGCCTTTTTGTTTCATCCTACTACAAAGGTCTATGTGGAGTCGAGGTAGGGATAAACATGATTGCATACTTGCATTGCATATATTGTAAAGTCAAAACTAGGATCCTAAGAGAAAAGTATCATGCCCTTAGACCAAGAATGTGCATGTGTGTGGAAAATATGGATAACTTTGTTTTGCTCCTTCATTGGATGTGATCTCTCTCTCTACCTTATTATTATTATTATTATTGAGACATGGCTATCATAAATATACATACTTGGACCTTCATGTGTCCAACTTTTTTTTTTTTTTTTTTTTTGGAGAGGTGGGTTCTACTCACCCTCGGACTTGTGTCCATTATTTCCTCTCTTTCTTTTTTTTTTTTTTTATACTTTTGCATAGCTAATGTCTCTTTTCACCATCTATATATCTAGAGAGATCACAACTTAAAGCATAGAGCATTTTGATGGTGGAACTGAAAAGGGATGTAGTGCGTACTTCTAGTATAGAAGTAGCATATAGATGTGGAGTGTATGTGATCTTGATCTTGGGAGCATGATATAATCCTCAACAAGGGTCACTAGATTTGCCAAAACTCAATACAACCGCAAGTAGCGTATATGGGGCGCTGAACATGTATGAGTAATGCATATGGCTTTGGTTGGTATTTTCATCATCGAGGAGTGTGTGACACTATGGTTTTATGTTTTTATCAAGACAAATCTCCAAGTACCTTGAGTAAAAGAGGTTGATGCATAAGCTCGAACTATATCACAAGTCACAACATCTTAGTCAATATGACTTTTCCCTAATAATGTATTTTTCCCACAAACATAAGTTTGCACAAGAAATAAACTTTATGACAGATTTTATCTTCAAGATGTCATAAAAATGTTACTTCTTCAAAGTTTTATTTTCGTGTGCTTCTTCTAGTTTTATATTTATAAATTAAAAAAAAAGGGATAAAACGAATAGATATAATCTAAAAATGAATAGAAAAATGAGGGGATGAGAATTGCAAACCGCTGGGGAAGTGTCCCGATGTCGATTGTGGGCCTGGGGTCCAAGGTGGCATCGGCCGATGCCACTTTTGGAGCTATCGACAAATCGGCCACCGTGGTGCTCTTCCTCTCATCCGATAGATCAATCCTCGCACCGGCGGTTTTCCAATTCTTGAAAATTGATTGGTCGGCCGACCAACCTTTTGTGGTCGCTCAGGCTCAAATTTTCACAAAGGTGTTCTTGATGCGAAGGTGATCAACGTGGCGGGGTCCAAACATTGTGATCCTTCGTTAGGTGGTCGGCCGATGTGCCTCTTATGGCCATTCAGGGCTCAAATTTTCACAAGGTGTTCTTGATGCGAAGGTGATCAACGTGGCGGGTCCAAACGTTGATATCCTTCGTTGGGTGGTTGGCCGATCACCCCCACACCGGCTTTTGCACGGCCCGAGACACATCGCAAAGAAAACATCATCAGTGTGTTCTCGCTAGTGGAAAACACTAGCGTAACTCAAATGTTTATTTTTTAGAGATTTCATACGATGGACGTAACTCGTGCACCTCCCTATGTGGAGACCGGGCTCAAGGCATGCCACATGTGTGTTTTGGCATCGTGGACCGCATTGGCCAACCTAAGGTCACGCCGACCGTCACATCCCGATGCCTAGGTTGGTCTCTAGTAGGGGGTTATGGCTAGTGGAGTCACATCAATGACGTCCATGATCATGATGTCATTTTGATGTATGTTGGGCGCTATGGGTTTATGGATGGACCCTTGGGTTCCTTACCCGATCATTGATGGGCGCCAAATGTGGTGGTGGGTATGGTCCGATTGTGAAGAGAGAAGTGAGGGTAGAAAGGCTTAAGGAGAGAGGTGTGCCAACGACTCCCGCTTTGACTCCGAGCTCGACGCCCCTCCATCAATGATAGGGAGGCCTCTCAACATTAGGTGACCAATTTGGTGTGAAGTGCACAGGTTGGCTCATGCACCAAAACACGAAGTCGAACCAATGGTCTAGACGTGTTCTATAGTGTGTCTAGAACATACCACACCGCCCTCGAGCCAAAAGGCTCTAGTAGGGGGTCGGCCGATGTGCCAAGTTGTGTCCCCGACCCATCCTAATGGTCTAAGCATGATCACTATGACTTCCTATACTCATCTCACTCGCCCCCGAGCCAAATGACTAGAATGGATGAGTCGGGTCGATGTGGGTTCGACCCAACGGGTCGAACCGCTTAGTGGGATGTCATCCTTGAACTCTCCCAAAAATGCCTCAAGTGTCCGTGAGCTCGTAAGGCTCACTTCCTAGGTCGGCCGACCCTCATATTTTTGGATTTGGGAAAAACAGACTGGCCACACTCATCTCTACGCCTCCTCTACATATTCACCAAAGTTAGCCCCTATTGGCCACTTTTAGTGCATCGGCCGATGCACCTTTGATGGCCAAACATGCTCAAATTTTGCATGGTAGATACTTCAACTATGTAGTTCTAGAAGAGCTAGTCAAATTTCATATGCAAACCACAAAAATAGGACATGTGGTTTCAGCTTAGTTAAATCATTATTGAAAGGGTACTTTGTCATGTCATCTTTTTGGCTATGCATATGGACAAGAAATTAATTTGCTAGCCACTTACCTCAAAGAAGTTGTCATCATACTTGTTGATGATGAGGGATGGCCATCTTGATGTTCTAGCATCTTCAATGTCCTAATAGCTTGGGTCTTGGGTTGGATGTGAGGATCATCTTGTCTTTGGAGTTGAACCCTTTAATCATCTTGCCATGGCGTGTCCATATTCTTTCCTAAAAGAGATTAGCGGACAACACATACCCAAAGGAAGCAAAGTTGGGGTAATGGTGTTATCTAGCTAAGGGTGATATTCCATGCTACAAATATAGGTTTTAGTATTTAGTAGAGATCAACTTTCCCTTTGTTGGAGTATCAATCATTTATTGTTCACCAAACATTCTCGTAACTTACGCTAAGAACATGAATCAAATTTTGCATCCTAATTCTATGCAAAACATCTTTTGGTTCAAATAATCAAACTTGACACCATGTCTTGTTTGATTAAGGAAGGGCATTTAACCTAAGCACCATGCTTAATTTAAA
Organism: Hyparrhenia diplandra; assembly: GCA_015847255.1. Taxonomy (NCBI): domain Eukaryota; kingdom Viridiplantae; phylum Streptophyta; class Magnoliopsida; order Poales; family Poaceae; genus Hyparrhenia; species Hyparrhenia diplandra. Next base: position 91,411 of record JADLZK010011598.1, on the reverse strand, counting down.
TAACCTATGAGAGCCTTGTATACATTACTCTCAAACCAAACATGTTTAGAAATGTAAAAGGTCTAACAAGATTCATTTGCATAATTAAGATGAGACATTAATGGTGAACTAATGATACATTTTTTTATGACTAAGCAAAGTGAGCAAGACATTATGCAAAAAGCAAAGTAGAAACAACTAAACAACACATGAAGCATGTCATGAGTTCTTTAGAGACTTCCATCCCCCACACTTGGATTTTGTAGCGTTTGATGCAAAGCAATACCAAGTGTAGGTGATGGAGTCCTCCATCGAACATGCTTTGCCGGTATTTAGATTGATTTACCTTGTAGTTCTATCCTTCATTATTTTTGTGTAAACCCGAAAGGGTTAGTGACAAAAAAATACCCGAAGGAAACTTTCACAATTATGTCTCAAAGATTTCTTTACAGAGTCATTTGACAACTTTTATTAGTGTGATGAAATCTCGAGTTGTCTTTAGGAAGTGCTTGTTTTAAGACATAAGCTTGTCTTTGGGAAACCTCTAAAAATCTCATATTGGTGATAGCGTTTCCCCTCCAACACCAATCTTTACGTCACGCCAAACTACTATGAGATTTGGAATGCTTATGATAAACATAAGCATCTACAACCATGATTTCAAATATTTTATGGACAAGGAACAATAGTGGGTTGTAGCTCTTATGGTTGGTGGTGGTAAAGTGGAGGATATATTTGGAATATTTATCAAAGAAGCATGAATTTTGAAAGAAGGGTAGAAAATAGCTTCCATGATCATCCTTGATTTCTTTGTTTTCAAGCTCTAAAGTTGATGTCTCATGAATTTCCATAGGTAAACACTTTGGTTCTCTGTCATTCCATGCCTATGACATTCCATGGTCATCTCACTTTGCCCAAGACTTCTCTTGGATAGAGGGGGTCTCGGATCGAGCTTTATAAGAGGATGAGCAATTTCTTCTTCATGACTATCTCGAGTCCTCCTCGTAGACTTGGATGAGTCACGGGGATAGAAGAGATTGACTTGAGCTCATCCTTTGCATTCCTAGAGTCATTGATCAGCGATCATAAGACTCATAAGGGAAAGTACAATGGGGGTGCTCGTGGCGATAGATTGGTTTAGAATTGGGTCTTGAGAATATATCGATTGTGGGCATAGAAGGGAAGAGGCTAGATTCTTCTTGATGTTTTGATTCTCCTTCTATGGGCTCACTTTCGACATTTCTTCGGCCAGACTTATGCCCCACTTGAGGTTTTGAGAGGTAAGATGATGATGATTTGGGATGCTTTTGACGAGATCCTTCATTTAGGGATTTAGAATGGTGTCTCTTTGAAGGTCCCTTTTGGAAATGGTGATTCAAGGTGTTCCCATAATCAGCAAAATCAGGAAATAGATCCTCTTCGAATTTGTAAGGATGTTTCGAAGGTTGAATTTCTTCTTCCTTCGCAACTGGGGTATTTGTGGTTCGTGATTGATGGCGTGACTTTTGGATAGGAATGGTGGTGTTTGTGCCATTGAGATCTCCTTTTGCTTGGGGATTGGGTTTTCCTCTAAAGCTTCATCGTAGATGTTAGTGTAAGGGTGTTCTCAAAGATCCTAGAGAGAACTTTCTTCCCTTCACTAACAAGGGAGACGCAAGAAAGCTCCCCCAGAAGCTATGTCAAGGTTTTGGGCTGATTCCTTGGTAAGGCCGCAATAGAAATGTTGCAATAATGCCGGTTTAGAAATACCAAGGTCAGGGCCATATGATGTTGAATCGGTGATACGGGCCGTGCTATGCCCGGATATTCCTTTTCCTTCTCGTTTAAAGGATAGGACCTCTATTCAAGATGGACAACACGGGAGATAGGGAAGAAGGTAAGACAAAATTTGGTTTGAAGCTTTTCCCATCCTCCTCCTATACTCTCTACATAGCGAGCATACCATTGTTTAGCTTTTCCCCCGTTAAAGAGAACGGAAAGAGCTTCCAACGAAGGGTATCTTGTGTCATGCCCTCAATGTGAAGACATGAACACAATTGCTCAAACTCACGCAAATGAGCATAGGGGTTCTCATCTTTGTCCCCGGAGAAAGGTTTTTCCTGAACCATGGCTATGAAGCCTGGGCGAAGCTCATAGCTAGATGTATGGATGGGTTGTGATGATGGTGGAGGCTCCAAACAAGCGCCCTTTGGAGCGGCGAAATGGGATATGGGTGTTTGGTTCATTGTGGAAAAGGAAAAAAGAAAAGAAAGGTAAAAATAAAAGATAACTCCTGACGACCCAATTCAATGTTAAGACAAATACCGTTCCCGCAAGAACGGCGCCGGAAAAGCTTGTTGACAATTCTTTAGTGTTACCACTAAAGGACCGATACACCTAAGTATGGCAACGGTAAAACCGCAGTTTACGCCGCGGTCGCCGATTGTAGCTTTTCACCGGGAGTATTCCGTGTATCGATTTCCACGAGGAACGTGAAGTGAACTAACAAAGAATCAAGACTCGCCCCTATGATGACACAAGGTGTGTATTTGGTAGTTGAGTTGAGAGGTTTTCTATAGCTATGATATCCGGATAGGCTAGGTAGCTAAACGTGGCTTTATCACCCTGACACTTGGAGGCAGTAGGTGATAATCCGTGAATAAAGTCACCACTACCAAACTACTATTTTACTCGAGCCTTACCTTTTAAGAACTTGCCTAAACACGTGGTGATCTATACAGAGACCGGAAGGGCTGTCACTACCTTATCGGGCTATCACAATCCATCCGTGCAACAAGCGGCATACACCGGTAAGGTATAGCCTAGACACCACGTCTCACGCTAACTCTTACTATTCTAACCCCAGACTTAGCTAGGCTAGAACACTCTACTAAAGCAAAGCAATGTACCAATGAAGAACGAAAGTGAATAGCTACTATACTAAACCAGATATGCAAAGTATAAAAGAACTCGGATGTATTACTCACTAGAAGAAGTACACCCTTGCAGAGGTACACCTCGGAGGAGATTCCCCGACAGACCCGTGGCTTCCTCCCGAAGACTTCCCTCTCTCACTCTACTACTACACTAAAGGAGCAGGCTTCGCCTACTACATTGGAGTGGAGTTCTCCTTGTGGTCATCTCTTGGAAGTGGAGGGGTGGGGGTATTTATAGCCCCAAGGTGGAGTAGGGGCTACTCGGCCACGTCATCGATCCGCGTGACCTCTATTGCCCTCCGTTGGATCAAACCGCCATGCAACCGCCTTTAAGATCAACGTGTGAGGTAATTTCAGCACGTGGACAATGTGATGGGCGTGGGAGGACGCCCTTGGCCAAATGGGCCATGGTCGGCCGACCATGGTCCATGACCTCGTGGGCCACCCCCGGTGCCGGGAACATTGGCCCCACCGCCGGGCCACGTGTCTTGAGTCCGAACTTGCCGTGGACGTTCATTTTGTACCAACACGATCCATGGGACGTATTGACGGACCAATCGGGTGCCTTCTCTTGTTCCCCCACGGATTAGTGATGTGGCAGTCGCATTGGAAGAGTTTGGGCCAAAGTATCATGGTCGGCCGATGCTTTGGTCCATTGGGCCTTGGCCTTCTCCAACTCTTCTAGAAGGTGTCCCCACATGTCGATGTCTCGGGATGAAATGGTCATGCATCGGCCGATGTAGGTCTTGTGGCCAAATGACTTCAAATTTTGTGTGGAAGCTTCATAGGACATGGAGACCATGATGGTGGTGTCAAATTGTCCAATGGCCATACTTGGGGTGTTGGATTGGATGGTGACCAAATGTGTCATTTCAACCCGAGTTCCACTAGTTTCACATCCGTATACAAAGAATGACATCTACATGTGGAACTAGGTTATTTGCATAAGAAATCATTGTTTATATGTATGTTAGCTTCCAAAAGGAGTACTTTGTTGACGGTTTGACTATGTAAAAACAGGGTATTTCTACCGTCCAACGCCTCCGCCGCCCCCACCTTCCGACGACTCGCCCTCTAAGACCGCTCCGACCCCCTCGGCATCTCCCAACACCCATCCCCCTCGGTCGGTCGACCAAAGGGTATCCGCGTGAACGCATCCTTCTCCGATCGCCGGACGACCGAGGAGTTCGGCCGAAAGCGGAGGCCCCCCACCGCCGGCCGCTTGTTTTATCCTCTTCTGCGCTGGGCCGCTCTCGGGCCCCCGGCGAGAGCCTCGTGGAGAGGGGCGGCTATGCCCCCCGGCTCGGGGACAAGGGCGTTGCCGGGCGCCGGAACGGAATCAGCGGCTTAGACGGCGTCGCCATCGCCGCGCCCGCGCGACTTCGTGATTTACGCCCGTCGACCCCAAAGGGGCTCGGCTGCGACATCCTACTGCGCTACGCCTCTGCTCACCAACGGCTTGGCGCGCGGCGGCCTACGCCGTCTCACCGGCCCATATGCCGCCATCTCGGCCCTCGCTGGGACCCTCCTCCGCCGTCGGCGCCCCTCAATCGAAGGTGACGGCCGGCCGACGCACCTTTGCGGTGCCGCGTCGCTCGCGTCACGACCCGAGGGATGCTCCTACCGCTCGCGTGCGGAAGTGGATCGGCGTCTTGGTCGTAGCCGATAGCGTACCCAGCGCACCGCCGGCTCGGCCAGCGTCCGTCGTCGTCGACTTCGACTTCTCCGACTTCCACGTTCCTCAGAGTGGAGTGCGCTTTGTCGGCAGCCCGATGGCTTATGTGCCGCCAAGTGGGCGTCGTGGCTCTCCATCCCCCATGCTCCACCTCTCCGTTAGGTAAGCCCGGCGTATTGCCGCCCTCACTTGTCGGCCTGCTGCTTCCAGCGTCTCGCGGCCGGCCACGTCGCCGCCCGGTGCACCTCCTCGTCGGCGGTCTTGCGCACCGACACGGCAAGACCGAGATTGCAAGCATCGCCATCACCGGCTGTCGCCCACGAGCACCACTCGGCGAGCTACGCCTGGCGCCCGCGAGCGTTACCCGTGGTCGCGGTGGCAAAATGCTTTCTTGACACGCCGTCGATGCATAGCCGCCCGAATCATCCGTTGGAGAGATTATGCAATCGGTTCCTCGGCTTCGACGACGCAGCTGCGGGAGGGGGGCTCCCCTGGGCGTCTTGGCGGTTTTCGCGCCACGGGGCGTCTTGCGGGCATCGTCGCCATCGCCCCACAATAAGAAGCAAGCCCTCTTAGCATGGCCATCCTCGTCGCCGCTAGTCTTTGGCTGAAAGTTACCGATGGCTACGCGGCAGTTTCTTTCTTCTTCTTTCTTCTTTTCTTCTGGTTCTTCGGCGATCCTTGGTGAGCGCGCCGTTTGGCCGTGGGCCACCCACGGGGGATCCTATGCTTGATGAGAGATCAAGGCCTCGTGCTCGCGTGACATGCCCCTTGCGGCGTCTTAAGCTCTCGGACCAGCATCTCCGCTTTGGTGGATTGGTGGGCGGACCTAGTGGCAGCCCGAGTTCATGTCCGTCTCCACGCGCTCGTCGATGTCGGTTGAGGCCGAGCGGTCTTTGGTGGAACCCCCCTTCGCCTCAGCGCGTGGTTCAACTCAGCCGAGGATGTTGTGGCGTCGAGAGGAGGTCGGTGAGGTCACCGCGACGATGGCCTCTCCGCTAAGGCCCTCAAACGCGACTATCACCGACCCGATCCTGGAACGGATATGCATCCGTTGGACTCCCCGCCGATCAAGGGCGGGCGCGAAGTTGCGCCAGACCAAGACGCCGTACTTGATCGTCCGTCGGAGCTCCCGGCTGGCCGCCAAGCCTCGCCCAGCGGCAAATGCGACGCTCAGCGCGGTCGATCTTGTCGATGCGAAGATGGGCATTGTCACACGCACCAACCGGCCGACTTGGATGCCGCTAAAGCGTGCCGGCGCCTTCACGGGTCCGCTAACGCCAAGCAAGGAAGAGGCTATGGAGGTGCTCTTTGGTGATGCCTTCGACCCGCGGCCTGGAATCTGACATCGCCGGCTGGATGAGGAGGGGCAGTGAGGCCTTCCTCGGCTACACCAAGTCTGTCGCCTAGTTTACCTCAGAATCACATTCTCTTGTTGCCCGTGGGCGTAGTTCAATAATCCCTGGATTACTGATGTCTGGTGTTTGTGTTGTGTTTGTGATTATTGTTTGTGTGTGTTCGTGTTGTAACATAAAACTCTCTTCTTCTTAATGAAATACGTGCAATGCACGTTCGAGAAAAAAGCTCCCTCCTGTTATATAGACTGAGAGACCCAGCGACGAACAATGCAAGGAAGCAGTGGTGTTCCGTCACTTTTGTTGCATGCATTGCCAACACTGAATGTTTGGTCATTTATATTAGCGGCTATCCCTGATCGTCGATATAATAATAGCCTATAGCTAATTTTAGATCAATGCCCGGACGGGATAGGACACGAAAGTGCCGCGTGTTCGGATGCCAGTGAACGAAAACAGCTCACTAAGTATAGTTTAATTATTATTAGAAAGGTATTTTTTAATTGATGACAAACTAGATGTTCAGTTTATGAAGCAGTCTCAGTGGTAATTTCATAAAAGTTTATTTGCATTTAATAACTTGGCACATACTATGCATTTTCAATGACATGGCAATGTTTTAACGAGGGAGAAGGATGAGTTTCATAGGAACTAAACATTAATATCTGTCCCTAGAAATTTTCAAGCTGAACATGCATTACATGAGCTGGGTCACAGAACCTAACAGCCAAAGATATGCTAGGTTCACCCTGAACAATATAGATTAGTGCTATATAATATTTTTCTCAACCCTCCTTTAAGACAATTGATGAGCTTCAAACTGCATGCATGGCACTTGCACTTAGAAATTTCTCATTGGCTGCCTAAAACACTAATATTTCTTTACATTAATGCAGCTCTATAACATAAGCAACATGTTGACCACAAAATGGTTGGTAAAAATATATCCTAAATACTAGCAAGAAAAAAGAAGTTTGGAGGACCTCAACAATTTCACGACTTTTCTACTTCTGATATGTTATCGATTCTTAGGTTGTCACTAGGATTTTTCTTTTTTTTTTTTTAGTGGCTATTACATGTGTTGAAATAATATGTCAAGGATGTCTCGTAAGACATGAAGAGTAATAAATGTAATACATTTGTTAGGTGCTCGAATATACTTCAAGATGATTCTTTCATAATCGTTACTGACTTTGTTCGTGAGTTTTATTTATCTTTTTCATTGTTTTTATTTGCTTTTTAGTATAAAACAACATGAGCTTTAATTTTAGAAATTGTGATCAACACACGTGCGTGCCGCACATGCAGTGGCGGACCCAGCTTTTTGGCGTTGGGTGGTCGTGAGTGCGGCATGTTACTAGTGGTTTACAAATGCCAATTGTTTTGGTGATGAGTTTCTCTCTTGTCCACAGGTCAAATTGCATCTCACGGTAGTGTGTTTTTGGCAAGTATGGAGAAAGACGATGTCTGTCATCCAAAAGAGCGTCACTTTGGGTGACAAATTCCCCTTCTGTGAATGATCAACTGTACAGGAAAAGGGAGGAGGGGGAGAGAGAAATTCTCAGCTAAACAACTCCTGCGGGCTAAAAGTGACCACGGCGATAGTTGCGACTACACGAATGAACAAAGTACGATCGAGCGGCGCATGAGAGCCAAACATGAACGCGTAATACATGATAACGGACTAAAGCATGATCTACTTAATACATATGATGAGGAACAACCGCATCGGATAAGGCGAGAGCAGCACCAGCGTGCTGGTGCTCATGTGAGTTAGGTGTGGAACAACATAACTCGATCGCATCTGGTGACGATACAAAGTTTGATTCCAAAAGACATATTATTGAGTTTGCTAGTATAAATAAAGACAAGATCTGACATGAAATTAACACAAGAATTTTGCAAGCGTGAATGATAAATAACAAGCCGAATAGAACCAACTGTGAACCCAATACAATACGATATGATACAATAGAATCCAACATGCACCTGCACCCATGCATATCTCCAGTAGGATCAGTCGAGTACTCGAGTGGCAGCAGAAACTAGCGCTTCGCGTGTCGCGAGCCTTCATCGGGCAGCACATCCGTCTTGCTCCTCAATGTCAGACGACGATGGTGTCGCCGCATCATCTCGTCCCGCATCGCTGGATGTTCCGGGTTCATGGTTCTGTAACTCTAATAAAACCGCCCGGTGTGGTGGCCCATCCTGCTCTGTTTCGTCGACCTGCGGAGATACTTGGATGCCACGACGAATAATCTGTGGCATAATAAGTTGCATCATTCTTGAGAGCAGCAGCTCTTCCTCTGCCTGCGAGGAATTGGAATCCAAGTCCATCTGTCTCTGATGTCTACGGAAGTCGAAGGCGTAACGTAGCTCTTCTGGCCTTGGTCCAAAACCTCCTTCATTTTCCACTACTGACCCTGGCTTGGGTAAGCCAGGAACATCAGAGGTCAGGAGGTTCACCTCCGTTGCTGCGTCGCCAAGACCATGATGCAGCATGAGTAACCAGACAAAGGTGAGGAGCTCACCTCCTTTGCCAAGTTGCCGCGCGTGTAGCTCCGCGCTGCACTTGCCGGCCACGTAGAAAAGAAGCCTCATCCACATATCCCTAATCTGCTCCAGCGATCGTTTCAGATCCGAGTCGTCGTTTCTTCCTTCAGGAAGTGGTTCGAAGGGACTGGCCGAATCTGGCTCCTGAGGATTGAACGCTTGCTCTGCATGCCATTGCAGGGCATCTAGCCGCTTTGGGACGTATTGTGCCGGATTAAGTGATCCCTTTTTTACTACACCGCTGATCGGCAGCATGGAAGGATACACCTCTCTGAGGTAGGACATGTAGTTTGATAGCTTCTCACAGTCTTCCTTGACATCTATCACATCAGCTGCATGGCCTGTTGATCTTCCAGAAACGTCAAAGTGCTTGCTGATGTGCAAGTCTGTGTATATTCTTAGACGGTAAAGGGCGTGCTCAAGGGGTAGACAGAGTGTGTAGTTCAATCTCCGTCGACTGATGAAGCAGTCCTCGAACTCCATCGACCGACTGATGTCAGAGTCAAACCATCTCACAACATACTTGAAGATGCCATGGGCCTCAACACGCTTCAGGTTCCATTCGTAGTATTGCGTCCCAAAACCAAGGGCATTGACCACCTTATAGATTTTTCTTTGTGCAGGGGAAATAGACAAGGAAAAGTCTATAAAATTGCTCTGCCCTATTGAATAACTTGACGGCCGCTGGCACAGCCACGGAATTTTTTTGCATCGGACGATAGCCTTCATCACAGGAGAGAAAGCTTTGCTCCATCCAAGAAAGGGACTAGTACTGTCATCCGAATGCGCCCATGTCCATGGCGATGCTACCACCGTAGCAACAGAACAGACTTCCATAAGGATGGCCCCAACGAATAAGGTATAGGTGATGGCAGCATCACCCCTGCTGCTGCTGCTGTGCTTGTGGGCATGGTGGTCTTGCACTACGAAGAGCACAAAAGCAACTACCATGGAGACCTGGGCAGCACACCGAAATATGTGTCCGGTTTTTCTCTGCAGCACAATGGCCTTAGTGTACAAGAGATCGAACATCATGCCAAGTTCCATCTCTATGATCTTGACCTTCTCTTCTGCTTCTACCCCGTCTGTCTTGAAGTACTTCTCAAAGTGTGCTTTAGCTCCATTTCCCAACTGGAGGATGGTTCGCCCAACAAACAATGCTTGAGCAAGATGCACCGTCCCAAGAGCATACGATGCCCTCACCCTGCTAGAAATACAACGTCCGCCGCCGTTCGCATGGATTTGTCCCTGTGGCGGCTGTTGTTCCTTGCGCTTCAAACTTGAGTTCCCAAGGCCTTCTCGGCTCCCAGTCCTCAGCGCCCATATTCTCTCCCCATACTTTATAATTCCAGCAACAAACATGAATGATGCAGATAATAGCACCTGCCAATTCATTCTTCGTATTGATTTCCAGAAGACATACAAAGCTAAAGTCCCCTGGATTCCGAGATTCAGCAGGTGTCTCAGCCATAAGTTGTTATCCTCCATGGAAAATGCAGTTATGGAATCTTGGCCACCCAGATGCACTAGGAGAAAAGGCACCCAAAGGAAAGGATATGTGTCCCTAAATGACTTCCTTCCTAAAATGTATTGCTCCTCATAATGGGAAAACAGACCAATGGCATAAACCGCAACAAAATCTGCCCCAACATAAGCCAACCATATGAAAACCCTAAGGGGCCCACTGATTTTTCGGCGCCTGAGGCTTCCAGTAACAAACAGAAAGAGCTGCAGCACAAAAAACTTGTGAGTACCATCAACTGAATCTCCCAATGATTCCATATTTGAAGTAAGCTTGACATTCTTGATTGGGTCTTGTAGCCAATTCCATTCACAGTGGCATCTGGTACTCGAGAAAAAGACAATACGTAGGTTAGCAAGTGACCCAAGCCCATTAGGACGTGCATGTTTACCCCATCCGTTTCAAAAAATACATGTCTTCTTCGAACTAACACTACTGGAAAACGAAATTTCCCTGTCGATATTACATCGACCTACAGGAAACTACATATTAACTGACATGAAAAATATGCATCCGACACAGGAATTAATTATTCTATCGGTTAACTAAACACATACATAGAAATTTATCTTTTTTGAAGGGTACACACAGAAAAATGCCAGCAAAAATAGTGCACCTGAAACATCACTGAACCTAGCATGAGTGCCAAACAAAACCTGCAAAATCCAAAACCCACCTGCATGGTCCAGGGGTGGGGATTTAGGTTGCCCAAAAAACTTTAGGTCAGGTAATTCGGTATTAGAAATTGCTACTGATCCTGAAGATGTGAGGCACAGACCGAGGGACACTTGGGACATCAACAAGCGCAAGAGCACATGGGTGATGAAGATGGTGTTGGCCAAGTCAAGGAGGGAGACGATGTCCGTGGCACTTGGCGGAGGACGGACACACATCCACAACGCCTACAACATCGAGAAGACCATGCCATATGCAACCACAAAGGAGAAGGCCACTCAGAGATAGCTGGAGGTTCTTCCAGAAGCCGTGAGGACAAGTCTTCTTGCTCTAGGCAACACCACAGAGGCAACAGTGGTCTGAAAGGGAAGGTCATGGCTTGGATGAAGGCTATCTTTGGGCATTGCTCTTATGCTTCACAGATGGCATACGACACCAGGATGGAGGTGCGGGAGTCACTTCGAGGCACTCGTGAGCATGAGGGTTTACCACCTCTCGCACCTATTCCACCTCCAACTCATTACGACCTCCAACAGTTCTTTAGCACCAGCTCGGGACAACTCTCGAGTGGTTGGTATCAGTCCTTCGGAGGTCGTCGGCCAGCAGCAAGAATAACAGCCGAAAGAGACACACCCATACAATCGTGCACTACTACCTAAATGATTTTGGTGGCGGTTTTCATGACCACCACCCGTAGGGTCACGGAAAAATGGTTCATTTGGTGGCGGTCAAAATGCCCGCCATGAATAATAAAAAAATAAAAATAAAAGAGAAATCCCGCATCCAGCCCAAATGGGCCTGACTGGGTTGCAAAACCAGGTGCCACCACTACCGCCTCGGATCTAGCGCCGCCAGGGCCGGGCGACCGGGATCCGCGGCCGGATCCCGCGCCCGACGAGAGGGAGGGAGCGCCGCCCGCCCGATCCCGCGATCCAGCGCCGCCAGAGCGCCCGGATCCGTGCCACCGCGAGCTCCAACACGGATCCGCCGCCGCCGCGAGCCGCCGGGATGGGGAGCCCGCCTCCGCCGCCGGGATGGAGAGCTCCATGCGCCGGGCCGTGGTCTCCGCCACATGCGCCGCCGCCGGGATCTGAACCGCTGCCGCCGCCGCCACCGGATGCGCCCTCATCGCCCCGCGCCCCGGGACCGCGCCCCCGCCGCGCCCGGGAGTGCTCTCAAGGGGAGAGAGAAGAGGGAGGAGAGCCGCCGCCGGCCGGGAGGGAGGAGGTGGTGTCGGGCGTGGGGGGGAGGAGACAGAGGGAGAGAAGGGAGGTGTCGGGCTCGAAGTCCGGAAGGAAGTGAGGGAGCTAGAGTCTGAAACCCTAAGTCCTTCCTCTTTCTATATATATACGAGCCCGATATTTGGGCTCTTTTTGGGCTTTTGGGCCGGGTTTGGGCCACATTAACCATGGCGGTTTTTTAATAAAAACCACCACGATTAATCGATTTACCATGGCGGTTATTATAACCGCCACGGAAAATAAAAAATAACCGACACGGTTAATCATGGTATTAACCGTGGCGGTTTCTCAAATGCCCGTCACGGAAAATGAAATCCGAACACCACGCAAAATCAATCCTGTAGTAGTGGTGTCAGCCGTGCAGTCATAGATTAATTAGTCCGATGAGGAGGAGACCACCAGTGGTGCTTGGAGGGGTGCTCAGGGACTTGACGATCAATTTTGGCAGGACTTGGCGAGCAATGAGGGTCATGAGTGATCTTTTCTTCTTTTCTCCGCCTTTTGGTATTTGATCCCAAAGGGGGAGAAAATTAGAGGGGTCCAACTTTTCGCCGCCTCGTTGTTTGGAACTTCATTTCAGATCCTTTGAGAGTCGTTCTAGGTTGTGAGAGGTCGAGAGTCGCTGAAAACTCTATTTTATGTAACAAGTGCTACTTATTTGACTCTATTTGTACCGGATCCGCTATTGTGTGTGCTTTTATGTTTATCATGTCATCTTATGCTTAGTTTGATGCTTAAATATCTTTTTGATCTCTTTGTGAAAATTCCATGTTGACTTGATTTGGACAATTGAGCGTGGCAATGTCTCGCCCTACCCGAACAATCATGTTTTGTGTGCTTTAAACTGTCATATTCTGTTTCACATCACAATTATACTTGTGCCACGCTTCTTGAGGGAAAAGCCAAAGAAACTTCAATTGGAGATCTACAAGTTTCCCATATTGAAAGAGCATTTGGTTCATGTTTAGCCGGCGTCCTAGGGTTCTTTACTCTTGAGTTTGCTCCTAGCTGGCTAGGTGTTGCCCTTGAGCTTGCCAACTCTTGTGGCAGCCTTGGAAGGTTTGTAACCTTGTTCTAAATCAAGAAAATCACCCCATATCTCTAGGGTTAACTCCCTTGACTTGTGAACGGGGGAAAAGGCAAGCCTGTGTGGTGGGCTAAGCCTTGTGTGACAACCTCAACAATGTGGATTTAGGCCAACCTTTGTGGTAACGCCGAACCACGGGATAAATCTTGTGTCTCGCGTGCTCATTTACATTCTTGCAAGTTCATATTGTTGTTCTAGGGTTTGAGCTCGATCTGTCTTGTGGTTTCTTTTTTTTTATCCTTTCTTTTTCGTATATTTGCTCTGTGGTTGTGTAGGGAGAGTGGAATACTCCCAGATCTAGTTTTCCAAAGCCGCCGCTTCTCGCTCATTAGTTTCGCTATAATTAGAGCGGCGGTGCCGGCGCCTCTAGCGAGGAAGTGTTGTGTTCCATTCTTAACAGGCCACGCCTATTCGCTCCCCTCTATGCATCCAGAGATCCTACAAGTGGTTTCAAAGCTAGGTTGCTTTGTATACGCTTCACCGCGTAAAGTATGGATACTACCAGAGGTTCGAAGAAAGGGGACAAGGCCACCAGCCATCTGGGGATCGTGGATGTTGGTAGTAGCAATGAGCTCTCATTTGTCTACCGCCAATCGACACCACCCTCAATGGTGGAACGACCAATCTGGAGCGGTTGGCGGCAAGGAAGGAAAGAAGAGAAAGGTGATAAGCAAAAGCCGCAAGAAAGAAGAGCGTGAAAAGAGCAAGAAGCATCCATGCACGGCTGCAGGGGTAGTAGGAATATAGACGGTGTCGCGAATGTGTCGTGTGACATCTTCTTGACGATCTTTGTAGCGCTAGATGAAAGGATCATCTCCTTCGTGGTGTCGATGACCGATTTGTCGGTGGAGATCATGACTTGATGTGCCTCCACAGCAAGGTTGTTGTCATTGTTCACGGCGTCGGTGATGACATTGGGCATTGCCGCCATTGCATCGATGACAAGTCCACGGGGTTGTTGATGACGACGTCGCGGATGCATGGCAGCTTCGTTTTAAGGGCTGGTTATTCCATCGTGTGGATCAGCCATCTCCGGTCGGTGCACCATATGTTGATGGTGTTGACGCCGACAATAGTGATGACGATGTTGGTGTTGATGGTTGTCGTGTCGGCGATGATATCAACTAGCTGGCGGCTTGGTGTCGATGTCGACGTGGGTGGCATCTCGTGTCATGCGCTGCCTCTAGATGGGCGAGTTCCGCTTCACGCACCGTCGGGGGATGGGGTTTGGAATTGGTGGATTTCGGCAATCGGCATGCATTGAACCTGTCCCGCTACGTATTTTTTCTTTGCGACCTAGCGCTTTGTTTTGTTCGCGTGAAAACAACCAGCGTGCCCTCCGCTGGAAAAAGTCGGGTGCCCTTTTCCACACTACTACAAAAGCCAACCAAGAGAACGCCCCCCTTTTTATTAGGGGCGGTTTTAGTTTTCAGCCCCTATAGTGGGATGAACCGCCCCTACAAAGGAACATCATATGAGTCCGCCCCTATAGTGCCCACATTAGGGCGCGGCTAGTGTTACGAGCCGCCCTAATATTAGCGGGGGCGGTTCAATCACCGGCGCCCTACTATGGTCCACGGTAGGGGCGACTCTATATTGAGACGCTCCTATAGTGGGTCGTCGAATTTTAAAACGATGCACTAAAAATAAATTTTAGTAAATCGACCTTGGGCCGGAAAAACTTCCTAAATATGAAATGTAGATCTCGAAAAGTTATGAAACTTTGTTGTTTACCGCTTTTAGTTTGAAATCATCTAGTCATGCAAAGCTATGTTCAAATGTCTCAATTTTGAAATTCAAATTTAAACGACTTCGCAGACGAAAAAAACTTCCTAATATGAAATGTAGATCTCGAAAAGTTACGAAACTTTCATATTGACCACTTTTTAGTTTGAAATCATCTAGTTATGCAAAAGATATGTTCAAATGTCTCAATTTTGAAATTCAAATTTAAATAAATGACCTCGAACGAAAAAACTTTCTACATATGAAATTTGATCTCGAAAAGTTATGAAACTTTATAGTTGACCACTTTTTAGTTTGAATCATTTAGAGCCTCAAATATTCAATTACACTCGGATTTGTATAATATGTGGGGACGCTGAATGGGATATGGACACATAGAAGTGTGTAGCGCAATGGTAGGGATCGCACTCAAGCACTAGGTCGCGGGTTCGAATCCCGCTCACACCGTCCGGCGTAGCGCCGCGTGATTTTATCTTGAAAAAAAATGTGTGACTTGCGGCTTTTCGATCGAGACGGGCGGGCACTTGTAGGAGCAATAAGTTAGGTGTGCCTTATGAACCGCCCTATAGAAGGCGATGTTGTAGTGCCATGTACCCCATATAGAGTCCGTAGGTACTGCTTTTTTGAGTATAAACATTACCGACACCGTAGGGTCACTTGTAGACAATGTTTTAAATAGCTATCGTGGCGGATTGGCAAGGCCGCCTTAGACTATCCGTCTTCATGTTTCTCTATTTTCTTCCTCTATACATCCTAGTCATCAAGATTCTCTCCTTTTTACAAAGACTCTCTCCCGCACTCATCCTTCTTTATATCTCTACTCTATACTAACTACCATCTACATGGGGTCCATTTGAAATCTTATCTAAATATATCCATGTAACATCTAGTTTTGAAGGATTAATTGAAACGAATTTAATGATACAAATGGATTTTAATTTGCCCTTTTCATTTATGAGTTATAACAAATTTTTAGTTAGTATCATCCGTGGGGCCGCCGCTGGTACTCGTCCCTCTCTTTTCTCTCCTGCGCGTGCGTCAGTGGGCCAGCGCGAGCAGCTTACCGGAGCCACGCCAAAACGCCACACTACGCCGTATGCTTTACAGTTCCCCGCTGCAGACATTTTAGCCCGGTAAATACCAATATGGCACCAACGTGGCCTGTACAGATTGTTTTGCAGTCTCCCAATGCGGGTACTCTTAGGAGAGTTTGGCTAAGGCTGTCCGCACCGGGTAGACGTCCGGTACGCGGTATTTACCGTAAAACAAGAACCCTGCAGCGGGGTCCTGTAAGTCTCCCGCTACCTCGCCGGTTTCAGTATGCATGGCGTGGTACAGGAGCTCCGCTACCTGTCCTGGGGCCCGACGCGCTGCTTCTCCGCCTTCTCGCGCTAGGGAGGACGGGCGCCGGCCGGGTCAACGACAAGGTGCCGGCGGGGGCAGCGACAAGGCGCCGACAGGACCTTCTTGGTTCGCGGCGGATCTCGCGAGGGGCCGTGCGACATCGCCCAGGGGTGCCATGGCCGGGGCGGTCCGGGAGCAGTGAGTGGAGGTTGGTGCAGGCGCTGGTGTCGTTGGCGATGAACTCGAAGAGGGACGAGGGCGCGACGGCGACGAGGACGGGGACGAGTTGCAGGAGGGCATGTCGAGGTCGTCGATGGAGCTGCGGTAGCGGTGGTGGGCGCGGGCGCAGTCTGAGCGCGGCGGAGGCGGCGGGTTCTGTTGCGGCCGTGGGGAGGGCAGCGGGCAGGAGAAGTGGGACACCTCCGAGTGCTCCGGCAGCGGATGGAGGAGGTACATCGGCAGCAGCGGCTCCGTGTCCATGCCGCACGGCAGCACGGGCGGGCTCTGTCCTCGGATTCAGGTTCTCGGGAGGAAGCAGAGAGACGGGATGTGGATTGATTCCACCGAGCACAGCACGGCTGTGCATACTAACAAATGCTTTGTAAAGAACCACGAACTTCTAAGAGGAGAAAACCAAACCAAACGCTACGCTTGTATCTATGCACAAAGATGAAAAGGAGTCTTAAGGTACCTTTGATGGTGACTCCACCGAGGGGCCGCATGCTTGCTAGATCGTCGTCGTACCACACACACGAAGCAGAGCAATGGTTCTCTTTCTCGCGCTGCTGTTTACAGCCAGTTCCTATTCTTGCTCGGCTTATGAAGTGTGGACAAGCACATCGAGAGGTAGCTTCAATGTTTCTAAATTATTAAAACAAGGAGAACACGTGCATCATGTGGCCATGGCGAAGGCAAAGTCAGTCAATGGGCAATTGCTTATTTAGGACAGACCAATCTCTCTCTGTACTGCGCAATCACTTTTTTTTTACGAAACCTGCGCAATCACTTTGTACTATCATTGTTTAAACTACTGTTCAGTTGCCGGCAACATTTACTGTTCACGCGCATTTCCCATCGAGAAAAATGTACGGGCGGTCCTCCCAGTTGGCGTCCCTCAACTATGAAAAAATGTTATTTCTGGGTCTATAAACTTAGCTTTATTAGGTGTCAAGTAGGTCCAAACAGGTATTAACCCGCTCTGCACGCTGACATGGCTGCTGACTTTGTATCTGACGTGCGGGACCGTGGTCCACCTCATCTCCTTCCACTTTCTCAGCACGCTCTCTCGGTCGGGCTGGCGAGAAAGTAGTGCCGCCTGTGCAAAGTGCGCGGCGACCGCGTTGCACCGAGAGGTGGCCGCGGATGATGTACGGTGGCGTTACAATCGGATCTGGCTCGAGCTCGAGGTGGCGCGTTAGCCACGTCACACTAGTAAAGGATTTTTTTTCCGTGACACACCCCAAATCATTCCGTGGTGGACAGTAAAGGATTTATTTTGCGTGACACACCCCCAAATCATTTTGTGGCGGACACACCTTTTGCCCACCAGTCCGCCCGCCGCGGTTAATGTATTTATCTATGGCGGGCACCGTAACATGCCCGCCATGGTGGCGAGCATCCTAAAGTGCCAGCCACGGTAAATTGATTTTCCGTGGTGGGAAACATTAAAAGTCGGCCACCATATATCCAGGCCCAACAGGCAGCCCATCTGAGCCCACTACCAGAGTTCCATATAAATACAACAAATCAGAGTTGGGTTCACTCAATCTCACCCTCACCCTCTGCATATCTCAGTCGTCGGCCTGGCCTCTCACTTCCTCCCTTCGCCCGACACTCCTCCCCTTTCCCATGAGCCGCTGGCCGCGACCGCTGCGTCTCCCCCTCCCTCCTCCTGCGCTGGGCACCTCTTGCGGTGGGGCCCACGCGTCATCCTTCTTCTTCCTCGGTCCTCAATCGAGGCCGAGGAAGGGAGGGGAAGGGAGAAGGGAGCTCAGCCAGCCAGCAATAAGTGCCTCCTAAGGCGGGAGAGCGGTGCCCTTCTCCTTCCCCCGCTCCCTCCCCCCATCGACCACCACCAAACACACACAGGGGCACCGCGTGCGGTCTCGACCGGTGGGCACTCCTCAATTCAAGGCTGAGGAAGGGAGGGGAAGGGAGCTTAGCGTGCCTCCTAAGGCGGCGAGTGGTGCCCTTCTCCTTCCCCGCCTCCCATCGACCTCACCACTAAAACACAGCCAGGGCACCACGCGCGCGGTCTTGGCCCCGGGGTGGCCACCAAGGCGCCTGGGCGGCGTGTCGGCGGTCCCGGCCCGGCGAAGCGGCGGTCGACGGCTGGGCTCCCGCCACGGCGTCCGATGGCCCCGCCGGCCGTGTCCCCCGGCCCCGCATGCGCGGTGTTGTGCGCCCCCCAGCCGAAGCTCGGCCGCGACACGCAGCGCCCCCCCGCGATCTTGCGGGCAGACGGCGCCCCCCACGAGCTTGCCTCTCGCCTGCTCCAGAGGCGCCGCGCCGCCCCCGATGCCGAGCTCCTTCCTCGGCCATGGATTGAGGAATGAGGAAGAAGGGTCGACGCGTGGGCCCCACTTGTAAGAGGGGCAAAATGGACACTTCATGCTTCCGTCCACCCGAGAAGCTAACGACATTTAGCATGGAGGGGATGGAAAATTGAAATGATGGTTGAGGAGGGAAGTAAGATTTTTTAGTGGCTAAGGAGGAAGTGAAGTTTTTATAATGGCTTACGGGGGAATTGTTTCAATAATATAACCAACCAGAAGGTTGTCTGACTTTGTCACGTCATATACAACCAAATAACAGCCCACACATATAGTGGTTTGGCTAAGATTGATGCTAAATCGTTAGTATCGTGGCCCACCTCGAGTTCCTAGGAACCTACTATGTATCAATTGGCAATAAGCTAACAACCCACACACACATTTTCTCTGTTCTCTTCTCTTCTCTTTCCTCCAACTTAGCATAAAAATGATGTGGCACATCTCTTGTAGCATGCTTACATCACCCTATAATACTTGCTATAAACAACTACGCCATGAGATTCAAACCATAGTTTAGACAAGACCACAAGACTTGTTCAGGTAAATATATATATATATATATATATATATATATATATATATATATATATATATATATATATATGCCGGTGCCGCGTGCTGGATTTTTAAAATTTTGCCCTTTTTTTAAAACAAATTTCAAATCCGTCCCTAATTTGAAACAATTTACACCAGTATCCCTTTTTGTCGCGCTAGGCTGCGGTGGCGTGATTTTTACACATGTCGCGCCACCGCATGTGGCGCGACGGTGCATCCACACGGTGGCGAGGGTGGCGTTGACCACGTCGCGCCCGATGCATCTTGGCGCGACGGGCCGTGTCTTGTGGTAATTGTTTAATTGTTTGTTTGTGCCATGGCCGTGTGTAGTGCATGCCCCCTATATTTAGATCCGAATTTGGGAAAAAATGACACATCGGACACTATAGCACTTTTTTGTTTGTTTGTTGTAATTGTTGTCCTACAATAACCTAACTAGACTCAAAAAGATTAGATCTAAAGTGTACATCAAAACTATATAAATTGTTTTTTTATTTAACTATATTTAGTGCTCCATGTATGAGGTAAAAGATTTAATGTGATAGGTCAATGGTGAATTTTGGAGAGAAAATTTTTGGAATCTAAACACATGGACACTATTGGGTCTCTGCACCACGCATGCTTGTCTCAATGCCGAGAAAAGAACACTATTTATAGCAAGTGCAACTTGTGGCCACCATGCACGGGCGACATGACGAGATGATGGAGTGAAAATATTACCACAAGACGACATGCACCGGCCGTCGCGCCGCGATGCACCGGGCGCGACGTGGTCAACGCCACCCCGCCACCGTGGATGCACCGTCGCGCCACATGCGGTGGCGCGACATGTACGCTAAAAAAATCACGCCACCGCACCCTTTTGCGCGACAAAAAGGATATCTGGTGTAAATTGTTTAAAATTAGGGACGGATTTGAAATTTGTTTTAAAAAAAATGGTAAAATTTTAAAAAAGTCCGTGGGCGCGCCTATGCACAGGAAACGAAGTGGCGTGGGCCCCACGTGAAGCAGGCGTGCGCCCGCGTAGCAGGCGTGCGCAGTGGGCGGAGCGCAGCTCGCAAGCATCCGGACGCTAGCACCCGAATCGGACGTCCGCTAGCAGCTCCGATTAAAAGTTGCTCACTTTTTTTTTTTTGGCATCTTAAAAGTTGCTCACTTGAGGAGTAGTAGTGTGACTACCGGAGTAGTTAGCCGATCAGTGCTTCCGTCTAGTGAGGATTTTTTTATGGGTGATTGAACAATAATGCTCATCGGATACTTTGGTGGGAACTCGTGCAAACTTGTCGTTGTATTACAGCGTCGCGTAAACTTCAAGTTGGCATGTACTATACTACCATAAACAACTACGCCATCAGATGCAGACCATAGTTTATGCAGGACCACATAACTTTGTTGAAGTAAAAAAAAAAAAAATACTCCTTCCGTAATCGAAATACAAGTCGTTTTCCGTCCAACAGCACGGAGCGTAAAAGAAGTCGTCCTGGGCGCGTGGGGCGCTTTAGGACGTTTTTGCCCCTGCCCAAATGGTGCTGCCACCTTCCTAATTACGCTACGTGAGTAATTTCGCCGCCTCAACTTCGCTGCAAAAAGGCAAATATCGCTGTTATTAGAGTAATCCCTCATAAATCACTCCAAGGAGTAAAGGCATAAATTACCCCTCATAAATCACTCCATGGTAAGCGTAATCCCTGTTTTATGCACATGATAATCCTGTGTTTTGTTTGTGAGGTTAATGAAGTTACAGCTTATCCTTTTCTAGTAAATGTGTTAATGAAGTTATAGCTTTCAGAGATCAGCAACCAAGGTGATACTCGGTAATGGCCACAAAACATCCTTCTGGCATTCTCGTTGGCTTCATGGGCAGGTTCCCTCTCAGATGTTCCCAAACCTATATAAGCATAGCAAGAGGAAGAACCGCACCGTCTCTCAGGCCATGGCGGACTACAGCTGGGTAAGGGACATTGACCATAACATGAATCTGATTATCATTACTGAGTACATGCAACTTTCACAAAGTCTCCAAACCATTCAATTGGTGCATGGAATGGAAGATCAGATTGTTTGGACCGCCTCCTCTAGTGGCGTGTACTCTGCTTCCTCAGCATACAAGCTGCAATTTCAGAGCCTTGGTGTTTGTCAGGCTGCAAAATACATTTGGAAAACCAAGGCGCCACCCAAATGCAAATTTTTCGTCTGGCTGCTACTACAGGGTAGAATCTGGAGTGCCGCGAGGCTCCAGTCCGGGGTTGGCTGAACGAATACTTTTGCCAACTTTGCATTAGGAACCCGAAACGAGCTTCCATTTGTTCGTCGAATGTCCTGTTGCCAAGGCGATTTGGGAGAGGATGGGGATCCGGACCAACGCTCTTTGCCCGAAACCGCCGGGGAGAATTGGGGTGCCTCCGAGTCCGTCCGAGAATGGTTCCTGCAGCTTGTTACCTCCATGCCGCCACCGCAACGTGGGGTCTCATATCTGTTATCTTCTTCTTGACGTTGTGGATGATCTGGAGGGAACGAAACTGTAGAGTGTTCAGGAAAGTTTTCACTAACCTGCAGGGAATCATGGAGAGCATCTATGACGAGGCCAAGAACTGGGCGTATGCCGGGAACCTGGGAATCCAGCGTTTGATACCGACCGGCAGTGTATCTATAGATTTTTCTTCTCATGTAAGTTAATTTTTCAAATTAGTCAGGGGTGGCCGGGGTCTCAGCATGTTGAGCCCTAGCAAAATGGTGGTGGCACTGCTTGTGCCGCTTCTTGTATGAACTTTGTACCCTCTATTCTTATCAATGAAAGCCGGCAACGGATCTTTCGGAAAAAAAAAAAAAGCTTTCAGAGATCAGATTTCATCTGTGTCACCATTGCTTGTGTTGTCTGTCCAGTAGGTCTTCCTAAGGATACTTTTATAAGGACGAAATGCTCTTCTAGAGTATAAGACAAAATGTTCTGTTTATTTGTGTGATAATTGGTTGGTTCAGTCAAGTTAGGTTGGTATTTGCTTTCTGCTGCAGCAAACGCTACGGAATGCCAATGCTCCTGTTTGCCTGCATTTATTTAGGCAGTTTGTGTGTGATTTCAGAGTTGTAAAATAATCAACTAATGTCTTCCCAAGTATGCAGGTGATTTGCAGTGGCAGTATTGTTTTGTTTGGTTCCAATCAGTTCCTTATATGGTTTTCATTACATGGCTGCGCTCGAAATTTTGAAACAGTAAATATCCTTTAGTTGGATGCTATGCATTGTCATAGGAAAAACAAGCATCTTTTGTGCCTAACAATAACTTATTGACTCTGCTATTACTTATAGTTTGCAGGTTGTTCATATTTTGGATTCCAATCATTGAATATATCTAAATTACGTAGATTATTGGGGAAAAAAAATACCTTTATGTGCTAACCAGTTACTGGCTACTTGTCTTGTAGGCATTAGTTCCATGTAATATTTCTGACTATTCTTATTCATCATATGATAATTTTATTCAGATTCATCATACAAACTAGTCGGAGGTGTTGTTTATGTCTACCAAAGCAGCACATAGTAGTTGTCTTGTATAGGCTCATCTTTATATGTTGTTTTTTCAAGTCCTATGCTGTCTGAACTCCTTTCCTTCTTAATTGCTCACTTCATGCAATCGTATGCCCTTAAAGTTGCATGCACTACAGAGCTTGGAGACTAGGAGAGGCATGTCATTATACTAATGCTATGTTACTGATCATTTTTTCTCCTGCTGCAACAGCCCAGAAGGCATTGAAACACTCTTCCCCAACCGATGATAGGATTCTAATGTTAGCTTGGTATGTCATCTGTCTCCCAAATATTATCTTATGTTCTAGTGAGCTATGCATCTCAGAGATTTAATTTGTGGAGTGAAGAAATTACTTTGTAATCAAGAACTTCCATCAAACAGATATATCATGAGATATTGCCACCTTGTGATTGTATTTTTTTTTGTTCAAGTGTAACCTTGCTGACCACTTCCATATATTCTATAAATCCATGTTACAAGGCCATCCAATTTCTAGGATTTCTACATATGTGCATTTCGTTATTGCCTCATAGGTATTGTTTGTGTACTGGTCCTATAAATCCTGGTCCTGTATCATTGAGCATGTGTATGTACTGAAGTTTTATTCTTCCGTGAGATGTTAATATTGTCCTAATGAAAAGGAGGGGCGGGGATTTTTTACTGCAGAAATTTGCAGTCACTGAGTGCATTACTTTGATGTTAGTACTAAATTCTAAGATCTCCAGCCTTGACTTTTACAGAAATGTGATCAATTATTCTAGAAGGCATCCTCTTAAGTCTTTGAACTGTAGGTTGTTTGTGATATGTGATGTGATGATTTTGGTTTCTTTATTTTTTTTGTTGAACAACCCAGTCTGAACTGAATGACTGTATTTTGCTGATTAGTAATATATTTATTTTCTACTAGATGAAGGATGACAAGATGTCACTGCAGCACTCAAAGGCCTGTCACAACTTGAAGGTATTTTTACTTGAACATTTTGATTTATTATATATGTGATCCAAACTGTTTGAATTATGGGAAAACAATGAGGCTGTGGTCCCATATCTATATACATTTAATACTAAGTATAGTAGTGACTATAGAACTTAATAGAGATCAGTTATTCCATTTAATCCTAAGTATAACAGTGCACTTATTACACACTAAAGTATACTCGTGTAGGCCTCAGTTTGTTTTTTTGAAACTTATGCTTATTTGGTGCAGGCTGTTGAATGAGGCCTTGGAGAAAGCACTTGGAGAGCATTTCCATTGGTGTAACTTAGCATAAGTTTATCTAAAGTTTGTAAACAATTTGAATGCTTCATAAGTTGTATATAAACTATAAAGTTTGTAGTAAAGAATTTGAATGCTGGAATAGATGAAACATGGCTGATGTATATAGAACCCTAGTAATGTTCTTTTGAAGTTTGTAAATGATTTGATTGAATAAATGAAACATATGTAATGTGAGATAGAACTGCAGCCTGACGTAAGGAATATGGATGATGTATACAGGACCCTAGTAGTGGTTTTTTTTCTGAATTGTTATTCATCTGACATATATTGGCTACATGTGTCACTAATAACACCTTATTAGTGACGCGTGTAGCCAATATGCGTCCACGTCTAACACTTTATATCAGTGATGCGTGCGTAGCCAATACGCGTCACAGATAACACCTATATCTCGACGCATGTACCCAATACGCTGTTACGCGTAAACACGCGTCCACAGATATGCCCTTATCTCGACGCGCCAAAAGGGTGACACCCGAAAAACGTGTCGCCGATAGCGCTTAACAAGTGTCACAGATAGCGATAGAGCATAGTGTGTGCAAATACATTAACATATATCTAAAGAAGCATAACGCATTAGCCCAAAGCCTGAAGAGTGCAAACTTCTAGTTGGCGTGTACTATAAACAACTACGTCATCAGGTGCAAACCATATTTTACGCAAGACCACACAATACTTGTTCAGGTCAAAGAAAAAGATATATATGCCGCCTACGAGAGCACTGCACCAATAATAAATTCACCATGACGTGGCATTGCCATATTTATTGGCTAACATGCATTCAAATGTTTTTTCATGTTGGGGTGTGTTTAGATCCCAAATTCCTCCCAAATTTCACTATGCAAAAAGAAGATTCCCCATCACATCCGTCACCGGCAATATGTATGGAGTACGAAATATAGGTAAAAATTAAAATAATTACACAGTTTAGATGTACATTGCGAGAGATCGATTCTTTTGAGCCTAGTTACGCCATGGTAGGATAATATTTACCACTAACAAACGAAACGCGTCTTCAGCGCATTAATGCGACATGTCACATCCGTGCAAAATTCATCCCCGAATTCGGGGCTCTAAACGGGGCCTTGCAAGATTTTTACGTTGTTTGGTGGAGGCTGTGCCGGGGAGCAGGCGGATGGTGTGTGCAGCACTGCGCTGCGTGGCGCGCGGGGTGCTGCATACGGGGGCGCTGGGGGCGAGCGGACAAGTGCTCACCCAGCCAGGCGACCTCCGATGCGGAGGTCGAGGAGTTGGCAGAGAGAGATCTCAGGGAAGAAGGGGGAGGATCAAGCTAGTCGCTTGGGCACTCAGTGTGTAGCTCATCTACATCAACGATATAGGTAGGTTGCTGTACCTGTCCATATAATCAAGGCCCCACTGACGCTGCGATCATTTGTTCATTTCCCGCTGGCTTCCAGGAAGGCGCACAAATTCGACGAAACCAGTGACAAGCACCCGCACCGAATCAAGATCACGACTGTTCAGTTTAATATGTGCAACATGTGTTAGATAAAAGAGAATTTTTACTGTGCTTGAGAGGAACCACCGGTTCCTCCCGTTAATGTGGTTCACGTCGGTTCCTCCCCTCTAATTATAGATTAAGGGTAGTTTAGTATTTTTGTTAGCAATACCGCTCCTCTGCTTCGCATCCTAACTCCACGCATCGCCCTTCCCCGTCGCGTCCGCTTGCTCGCGCCGCCGCTACGGCCGCTATGCCGCGCTCGCCTGAGTGCCCCTGCGCTGGTCCGCATGTCGCCGTGGGAGCCCTGCGCTGGTCCGCATGTCCACAAGGAGATTAGGATCTCTTCGTCGAGGCTTGATCACCTTGAAATCTTCTTTCAACTAGGCTGGCCAGTGTCCACCTGGATGTCTTGACTAAGGGATCGTATGAGGAAGACGGAAACCCGGCTGCCTGTGTTGTCGCGCCCGGCTGGGCGTCCTGAGCCGGCCACGCTTGCTTGCTTGCCCGCCAAGGCTCGCTCACCCGCACCTGCTCTCGCGGCTCGCGCCCACACCGCCCTGTCCACATTGGCCCCGGTCCGCCGCGCCTGCTCACGCGAACGCCTAATGGCCGTCGCGTCGACCCGCCCGCGCGCGCTGCCTGCTCACTCGCACCGGCTCCGCTCAACCACGCCCGCGAGATGCACGCCACGCTGCACAGAACCAACAGCCGCGGTGCCGTGTGTCAAAGCGGGAGCCTGGGAGGTCGCGCTGCGTGGGCGTCGCTGGCTGCGCCGGTGCTGGGGATGGGACGGTGGCGTTAGGGCGGAGACGAGCGGCGGTGGGGAACTGCGGCGGCGTTTCCGATAAGGAGCGAGGAGGTCTGAAGAACGGATGAACGATTTTCTCAAACAAAAAGTCCATTGTACCCTTTTTAATATTAATTATCATTTAGTTCCATTGCCATGGTTCCTATCCACCACTTTGTTCATCTCACGTGGTTCCTCTCACTTTTTAACCATTAAATCATACCAAATGAAGGGTCCATATTAATTCCAAGCGTGGTAAAAACTCTCTAGATAAAAAATCTACAAGAATGAAAAAATTTAAAAGCTATCGACATCAACGCTTTTGCAAAGATTGCTGTACCTGCCAATAGGATCCAGGCCCCACTGCATGCTGTGCTCATCATTTGTTCATTTCCTGTTGGCTTCGAGGGCAGGCAAATTCGAACAAACCAGTGACAACCACCCCCACTGAATCAAGATCACTGACTGTTTACTTTAATATCTGCAACATGTTAGACAATAACTGAAGGACCGAATAGGCGACCAGAGCGGGGTGAATGGGAGCCTCAACTAAATTCTTTCGAATTAGTAACTTTGTAGCTCTCACAACCCCTCGAAGCAAAACGACCAACTCACGGTATGATCACGACCTTGGATACAAGGTGGATGACCTAGGAGTTGCCCCAGAGTCACAGCGGATCAACCGGGAACAACTCGAAACAACCACACAAGCAAACTCACCAAAACAAAGACACCGTCACGGGAACTCGGACAGATCCGCGATCCACACGGTCGACTTGTCGCCAGAACGGCCGGACTATCCGCAGGGGTGGCGGACTGTCCGCCCAAGAATAGTCGAGAAAAAGAACGTAAACTAGCATTTCTTTGGATCGAGACGGCGGACCGTCTGGGAGAGCCGGACTGTCTGCGAAAAATCTCGAAAAACCAACAAATCTGGACAGATTACGGACTCGGGCCTGAGAAAATGACTTGCGGATCGTCCCGCGTGTAAGACCGGACCGTCCGGATCGGAACAGAAAAAAAAGCATAAGATTCCGGACTCCTTGAGCGGAGGCAGCCGGATCGTCCCGCGCGTAGAAGCCGGATCGTCCGCGTGCGTTAACGTGGCAAAAATGATCTCGACCTCGAGCTCGAACTGGCCGAGACCCGTAGGGTCGGATCGCCCGGACTCGAAAGTCGGATCGTCCGCGCTGTCGTCTGTGCAAGCGAACAGCGCCGCCGCCCGGCAGCGATTCTCCACAAACTCAATCCAAACTCGATCAAATCGAAACCTTAGGTCACAAAAATCGAGCCATAGCATCTAGGCATGTGGGTGACCATTTCCCCTTGAAAATTCCGAGTTTGACGGAGTGAATCGAAAGAAATCGCGGATCACACCAAGAACACACCAAAAAGTCACCTTCGATCTAAAACTCACCCGATCTACGTGCTCGTGAGGAATTAGTGCAAACCCTTTGATGGAAATGATCCTCTCACGTCCTAGCACGAATCAAGGCAAGAAAAACGAGATCAAACGGTGCCAAAACGAAGAAATCGCGAAGAGAAGAGAGGGGGAGAGAGGGAACTCGGGAAGAACAAGTGAAGAACGAAAATCACAGCTCAAGATCAAACAAGAACACCGATCCAAACATCCCAAACGCCACCATGTGACAGGCTACTTAGGGCTAGCCCTTGCCCAGCAAATTCGATACAAGATCGGTGGACCTCTCACACGGGAGTCTGGAACCCTAGCTAGAAAATGTGAAAATGAGAGGCCAGAAGGGATGAAGGGGTATGCCTCTTCTAAATAGCCCCATATTCCCTCTGCCTAAACTACCCCTAAGATACATGAGTCGGTCTTGTAACCCTAAGGCTATTTCGTCGACTCATGGGTAATTATCGATCCGACGGACACCGCGCCTCCTCATCGGTAGCCTTGCATCCACGCAACCTCCCCGATGCCGCCACGTGCCGTCCTTCCGTCCACCGGAACGCCTCGGGTTTTGAGGCCCAAACCCGCGAAACCCGCGCCCGTGGTTTTGAGGCCCAAACCACGAAACCCGCGCCGATGGTTTTGAGGGCAAACCACCAAACCTCCTCGACACGTGTCATCGTCGTCTTGACCGCCCGAGTCGCCAAGTCATCCGAGCTCCCCGCTGCTCGCACGCTTCGGCGTCTTGACCCGATCGACCGCGGTCCCGCCACGTCCTCTTGCATCCGTCGATGTCCCGGATGTCGCCCACCATGGTTAGCCACCCGGCGATCCGGTCCCTCGGTCCAAGCCTCACGTCCGTCCTTCACCTCCACGGTCCGTTGGCCCGGCACGTCCTCCTTGGCCCCTTCACCTCGCCGTCAGCTACCATCTCCGAGCTCCACACACCCGCACAACACGAACCAAGAGATCGTCTTCGACACACTCCACGTGTGCCGGTGAGCATAGCCGAAGCATAAAAGATAAATGAAAATAGAAGGAGAATGTTGATTTGTTGACAATCACTCCATCACAAAACTAAACACACATGTGACCTAAATCAACCATGTGTTCGCAATAACATCAACTACAATACAAGAATGGAATTTTTAAAAGTGATCGGCATTGAGCGAAAGGACCAAGAGATGACGAGTCGGGGCATCTTTGGTTAATTGTCTTCCTACTCCACCAAAATTTCAGGAATGACAATGAGGGACCTGCGTGCTCATCAGCATGACATGAGTTGGTAGACGGTTAATTGTCAGCAGAGCAAATCTCATATAGTCAGGCTTCTCTAATACGGCGCCAGGTGATGTGACCCGGGAGAGCCGGTTGCAGATAACAATATGAAACCCAGATAAAGAAGTGAACTGCTCGCTGCAACATGTCGGATAATAAAACATCAATTACAATACAATAATAAAAAATTTAAAAAGTGATTGGCATCGAGCGAAAGGACCAAGAGATGATGAGTCAGGGCATCTTGGTTGTCTTCCTAGTCCACCAGGATTCCAGGAATGAGCTAGGTACCTGTGTGCTCATCTCTTTCTTTTCCCACGTCATGGTAGTGAGGACCTGTGCAGCACCTTACTAATTGGTTGAGGTCGATAAGGAAGTGCAATTGGTTCGAACCATCTGTGTAACACCATCATTTCCAGGAGAATTGAATCGATGCTCTGAAAACGTTGTTGACAAGCAATTCCAGCACTTTAGCAGCAAAGAGCATGTTAACTGACATGAGTTTGTAGACGGTTAATTGTCAGCAAAGAGCATATTAACTGACATTGCGGTAGTAGCTCGCAAAGTCGCAATGTTGGCAGCGGCGGCGTGCGGCAACGAGGGAGGCGACCCCACCGCCCACGCCCCCAGCTCCGCCTTTACCTTCCCCTTCCAACACTAGCACCACCACGAGTGACCGGGAAGCTGCCAAGAGAGGAGAAGGACGGGGGCAGGGCAGGTCTTCGTCGCCAGAAGTGGCAGCCGCCATTGTGAAGGCCATCGGCACCTCATCGGTGTTGCTGATGGGCTGATGACGAGTGAAGGAACATCATGGTAGTTGGGCCGTGGGCCTCAATCGCCCGTGTGCTGAGTTGAATAGTATTAGGCCCGACGAGGCTGTGTTCTGGCCCAGTAGAAAAACAAACCGCAGTGCTGGGATCAATCATTTTTGAACGCACAAATGAAGTTCTTGGATCCTCTCTCTCTCAAAAAAAAAAAAATGAAGTTCTTGGAATTTCATATCAGAGTCTAAAAAATATATTCCACCCGGTTTTATTTCTCTGATTCTCTCAAAATCACATTGAAATATACAATATTAGTGATTGTTTCTTACCAGACCTGACCTACAATTATATACACAAGTACACAACTGAACTACAAATATCTACACACAAATTGAACTACAAATATCTACTAACCAATTTAACTGGAAAAAATTCAGTTGATGGGAAGTAATATAAAATCAAGTCTGTAGATGACTCTAAAACCACAAAAATACACAATCTTAACCAAATCGTAATTAATGTCACATGAATAGGTCACCACTGCAAATGCACAAAAAATATAAAACACACACACACACACACACACACAGCACGCGCGCGCCTACATTTATATCTGTCAACAAAGTCTTTCTGCTTATTTTTCTAGTTACAGTGATACTACATTGTATCAACAAACTCTCTGATTTCATTCGCCTCTTCGGAGGACACTCTGATTTCATTCGCCTCTTCGGACGAGAGTGCATTCTTGATGTAGGCTTGTGATACTTCGGTTAGCTTAGCACACTTGGATACTTCAACATACTTTATGGACGAAGGGACGCCTGATTCAACAATACTAGATGATTACTTCAGGCAGTTTATCACACGCAGAAATTTGAGCGGGGTTCTGCAGGGTATGGAGTCCAACGGGATCGACTCCAAGTTGTCACAATTATACAAGCACAAGACAGTGAGAGTGGCATGAACAGGTAGCATCTCTGCCTGCAAAATTCCTTATACCTGCTATTTTTTGCAGCCTGTAACAGGTAGCATCTCTGTGTGTAAATTGCAATATGCCAGGCTCCCAGATCATTTTGCAGCACATTATATAGCATGCTACCATACCATGGTTCCAAGAGTGGCATGAACATAAGAATATCTCTCTTATACGATACCTGCACCAAAAGAGGGCCAGCCAGCGTGGCCACGTCGTTGGCTGCTCTCGGCCGTCCGATCGGCCGGATGGACGGCCCAGATCGGGCGAGTCCCGATCATTTTACAAAAAGCCCTTAAAGTTATATAAAAATCAACCCGCAGTCCAGGGGCTTCTCAAAGTAAATTTAACGGGCAAACCCTCGAAGTTTTTCAAATCGCACCACAGCCAAGGCCGACCTCCCTCCCCACTCCGGGCCTGCTTGGGCCTTAATGGGCCAAAATTGGCCCAACTCTGTTTTGTCTTGTCTACTCTTTTTTTTTTTAATAAATTTGGTAACACTACAAAAATGCATACTAAATTAAAGAAAAATCATAAAACAAAAAAATCAAATTGTGTTGAAATCCGCATAAATAATTCTATGCAGTGGAACCAAAATAGAACATATTTTAATTGGAAGTTTTGCTGTACAGCTACTCCTATGTTTTTTTTGGGTACATATGAAAATCAAATTAAAAAACATAAAATAGGAAATCCAATTATTCGTAACTCTTCATGATAAAATATCATCACATTAAACTTTCGACTACTTAATAAATACTTTTTAGCCTCTTTTCTCCAAAAAAAATGTGATAGCTCCATTCCAATAATAAATATAAAATATAATATAGCGACAATTACACCGACGCATAACTAACCACCATACTCATCCAATCACCCTTAACTCTGAATGCAAAGTAAGACAAAAAAATAATGACACAAATATATATAAAAAAATCTTATCTAACCACATTAATCTTATACAATTAATTTAACTACATATACGAAAACAAAGCCTACATAGTTAATCGAAACCATTTCACAACAAATAATAACTTTCAAATAAAATACCACGGGTCCTACTGGCCATAAGCGGCAACGCCGCGCCAATTTCTAGTGTACAACTATTACAGTATAGCTCTGTGATTATCCATCTTGCTTAGTATCAAACAACAAAAATCGTTTCACAATTACACTATACCATTCTACTAGTAATAACTGTATCATTGAAGAACCAGCTTACATAATTCAATTGACTACATGACTTACAATATGGCGCGCCTCCACTGCTGCCTAGTAGTACAGCTTTTGTATGGCGAATCTAGGATATTATCTCACCGGGGTCAAAGACTAAATAACGGGGTCAAACATGTATTGTTTCTCTATTTTAAGAGTGATTTTCATGTGGCTAAGAGGATTTTTAGTGATATTTTCAGTGGGTTATTGGAGTCAGCTGACCCCAATAACATACACTAGATTCGCCCTGTGTATGAGGGCAGATACACAAAAGCACATCACACTTGCTATATAACTGCAGATATAAACCAGCTATCAATAATACAATACTTAAGTGTGAAGACTATATATGGAAAACACTGTAAATCTGGAAGGTGTGCTGCGTGTGCACACACCTCAGTGTACCACATCAGAGCCCCCTAGCTTCCAGTATATCATAATGCTTGCATGTGGAGCCAGAGTCTGACTTTCCGATGGCAATCAAGTTTGTGAAGCTCTTGCAGTGATTGCAATAAACCATCTGCCGACCCATCCCCATTTCAGTACAATAGCCATTGCAAACCCGATGCCAAAGCCAAGACCAATGAAGACAAACAAAGACCACATCAAAACGATGTGACGAATTATATACTTTTGCAGCACCTGGAGTGTAAGGTGAAGCACCAGACAGTGGCGGCCACATAGCCATGCATTCCCATTCCCTTCATATGAACTACTGTTGAACATGGAGAACTGATTTGCATGTGGTATCTTCCCTACCAAGTGGTTGTTTGACAAGTTCAGAATGCTAAGAAAGGTGAGATCAGTCAGCTCCTATGGAATCTCCCATGAGAGTTGGTTGAAGGACAGCTCTAGTGACTCCAAATCAGTCATGCTGCCAAGTTGGGCTGGAATTTTCCCCGTAAAACCTTTTTTCAAAAATAAAAACCCCATAACGACATTGTATGATATGTTTAGTACAGTGTTATAAGTCTTCCAGTTGATTCAGGAATGAGACCCTCAAGTCTGTTGTTCACTTGTTTGAGACGTCAATTACTGTTAAGGTAGTCAAGATTCTTTAAAATTGAGATGTTCTTATATTTATGGGTGCAGCGCATGTACCATGTAGAGTTTGATAGCATAGCAAAAATGGAAGGACGAGGAATAAGTGCCATTACCTTTACCTTTCATCAAAAGAAAAAGGACCAAAGATGACTCCTTTCCAGAAGATTCATCGTGTGATGTTGAAGCTCCCACATATGCATACTTTGCAGCAAAAATTGTAGCAGAGGAAGAGGAACCAAGAGCGTGCCTAACTTACTCCAATTTTACATAAGAAGAGGAATCAAATGCTGTCGATGGCTTGCTCCTTCGAAAAGAGTATTCCAAAGATCAAACTGAACAGCAAGCAATAATATATTCAAAGGTTGCCCCCCACGGACGGAATTAAACATGGAGAAACACCTAGCAGAGGATGAGGCAGAATCTAATCCTGTCACCTTCCTAAAGAAAAAGACCAAAGATGAAATGAAACACTTACGTAAGAATCATGTGACTTGTTTGTGGAACAGAAGCTTCGATGGATGGAGCAAAATTGTAGCATAGGAAAGGGAATCAAGCACTGTCTAGTTTGCTCCTTACAAAAGAGCATTGTCTAGCTTGCTCTTTAGTATAAAATAAGTAGACCAAAGATAAAGAAACAAAGCTGTTCCCGACCAAACTAAAGATGGGGAAAGCGTGAAATGATGTGCATGGCCTCGCTTCTTTACTACTCCTACTTTCTTTTTAAGATAAAGAAAGACCCAAGATGGGTTCCCTATATTTGTTTATGTGTTACAGAGAAAATGGATTTGATATGCTGATATTTGGATTTGACAATTTCTTGTCATAATCCTTCCTCACTCTCTAATTTCCACCACCCTTCTTTTTGCTCTTGCATATCTTAACCCATTTGACTAAGTGGTATTTTATTTAGATGTCATATACTAGAAGAAAAATAAAGTGAGAAGAGCTGGCCGATACTTGCCGTTGGTTGCCTTCGACATAGCATGTCATGCGGCATGCCACATCGAAGAACAAATCCTTTGCAGCTCAGATATACAGAACGTGTGGTCCGATCGGGTACTATATACTTGTCTTGTCGATGGGTTGTCCTTCACGTGCAGAAATGTCGCATGCCTGGGACAAACAAATACTCCTTCGCTCCTCTGATCCCACATATGCATGCATGCAATGCAGAATGGCTGGTTACAACCCTTGCTAGCTAAATTCCTAAACCCAAATCAATATTGAGCTACAAACCGCGTTGAGCTAGCAATCAAGATGGCTGAGCTCGCGTCGGGCGC
Source organism: Hyparrhenia diplandra (assembly GCA_015847255.1). Lineage (NCBI taxonomy): Eukaryota > Viridiplantae > Streptophyta > Magnoliopsida > Poales > Poaceae > Hyparrhenia > Hyparrhenia diplandra. The sequence continues at coordinate 57,193 of JADLZK010011598.1, read as the reverse complement.
CGTGACCTCATTGCTTGGTGTCATCCGCAATGAATGGCGGTTGCTGGGCCGCGTTGGCGGTGACGTCCAGTTCATCAAGGAGGAGATGGAGAGCATGAACAGCTTCTTGATGCACCTGGCCAGGACGGCGCCCCCCGGAGGCGAGCACGACGAGCAGGTGCGGACCTGGATGAACCAGGTCCGGGTGCTCGCCCAGGACTGCAACAACTGCATCGACCTCTACCTGTACCGCGGCAACCCAGACATCCACCTGGGCAAGGACCCGCTCCGGCGCTACCTCCGTTTGGTGCCCTGGTTCCTGAAGAAGATGTGGGCGCAGCACTGCGCGGCCTCAGAGCTTAGTGAGCTCAAGGAGCGGGCACGGGACGTCGGCAAGCGGCGGTTGAGGTACGGTGTAGAGGTCCCAAAGAAGGCATTGGCCGCTCTTGGTCCTGGATCGGCGGCAGCAGAAGGCAGCAGCAGGGAAGCTGCTATCATCCCCCTAGATGGTGAAGACGAAGATGGCCATGACCAAGTGGGGATAACGGCGACTGACGATGGTTCCGGTCGAATCAGAAGAGCACTCTTTGGACTTTACGTCCTGGAGGACTACTTCAACGACCAGTTGACCGAGTGGATAAATCAAGTTCGAGATCGGTGGAGCCAAAACCAAGGGCGAAACGATACCCGATGCATCGTCTTTGTGGTGCCGAGCAATGAGGACTCTGGTGCCATTGCACACCAAGCTTCGGCTGTGGCAAAGAAGCATGTGAAGAATACTATCTTGGTGGACATCCCATCATTGCACCATTGGGGTATGCTAGGACCCAAGAATATCCTCTACTACGTCCTCAGGAAGATCGAGCTCCAGCAGGCTTCTTCCAAATCTCAATCCCAGCAGCAGCAGCAGCAAGGCCAAGAAAATGATTGGCGGCAAATCCGCAAGGAAAAAAGGGCAGTGATTAGTAATATCAAGAAAGAAATCGAAATTTTAAATGTTATCAAAAAGTTTCAAGAGATCAAGACCCACATTGAAAAGGCGAAAGAAGACAAGCAGCTGCAGCCATACCTGGACCTGCTGGACCAACGTCACGAACCAAAGGACAAGGACGAAGAAACTGTTCAAGACAAAATCTCCAAAGAATCCTCCTTAGGTGTACTCTTGGTACTGCTGCAGCTCAGCAAAGTTATGTCTGCATTAGCAGAATGTTACGATACAATAATCCAGAAAACAGCCAAGAGGCTCATGGAGCATATGGAGCAAGTAAACAAAGGAGCAGGCACGGAACAAAAAAGATTATTCACAGTGTTACCCAGTATACACACATCCTGCATGACTTGTTCCCACAGATCAGTAGAGCCAGCAAGCCCCAACAAGCCCAGGAGCAAGACCCCAAAGAAGCCATTAGTGAAGCTACATCGAGCAAGAATCAAATCAAAGAAATTATCGACAAGGTTAAACAAGAAATCCTGAGCGAGGTGGTCATGGCGATCACTGACAAGAGCCAGCAGCAAGCAACAAAGACTAATATTACTACTGCATTGAATGAGGATCAAGTAAAAGAATGATCCAGGAGGCTAAACTTGAAATCATACAGCAGTTGAAGGAAGAAACATCTGACAAGAAACAAGAAACAGGTGTATCGGGTGGTCGGGGTTCAGCTGTTGAAGCTCTTCCTGCAGAAACTAAGGAGAAGGGCCAGCCAGCAACTGGTACTAACATGGCTCAGGTTCAAACCCATGAAGCTAATGTTGATGGAGCCACGGAGAAGACCAAAATCCTGGATGCTGCTATCAAAGAAACTAAAGAGAAGATGGATTATTATTATGTCGGCCAGCGGAGGATTAAAAGGCAGCTTGATATCAATGGAATTGTGCACAAGATCCAAAACCATCTGAAACATGAAGAAACCCTGATCATCCTTAAAGTAGATGAAAAATATGTGAGCCAGTGGGAGCAGACCAGAAATGCCTTGAGCCTGTTGCCTCGCATCGCTGTTGTGATGATTCTGACCAACACAGAGAGAAATAAAAAAGGGCCAGAGAAGAATATTGCTATCCAACACGGGAGCCCATAGATTATTCTTCTCTTGCTGCACTCTACCATGGTATTGTGCTCGAGATTACAAGCCAGCAGAAAAATGAAGATAACTATGATCCCCAGTTTTTTCGCGCCATCTTGGACAAGTGTGAGCCAAATCAATTATCCATGAAGATCTTCACTCACGCTTTGTATGCCAAGCCCAAGAGAAGCAAAGAAGAACTGCACAAGTTGCATGACGCCCTGCAGGTGCTTCCACCAAAGTCATTCCATAGTATTGCTATGAAGATGTTCAAGTTCTCGTACAGGGAATTGCCTAAAGAGTGCCAGTCCTGCTTACTGTACCTAGCTATCTTCCCTCGAGGACACAAGATAAGGCGGTCAACCTTGATAGGGCGATGGGTTGCAGAAGGGATGATAACTACAGAAGATTGGCGCTGGTCAAGTTCAGTGGATAAAGCCGAACAATGCTTTGATGTTCTTGTCACGAGGGGGCTTGTTTATTCTGCTGAGACTGAGATCAGTGCGACTGGAAGGGTCAAGAGCTGCATGGTGGGTGATCTAGTCTATGAGTTCATTACCGAGATTGCCAAGAAACAGCGCATTGTGGAGGCACGTTTGTCACATCACTTGGCTCGGCACTTCTCCATTTTTAATGATCTCCATCTCCGTGGCTCTGACAAAATCGATGATTTTTTGAAAAGGTTATCTGAATCATCTCAGTGGTCTCGGCTCAAGGTGCTTGATCTAGAAGGTTGTAAATGCTTCTTGGAGAACCGACGCTACCTAAAGAACATTTGCAACAACATATTGCTACTCAAGTATCTAAGCCTAAGGGGAACAGATGTTAACTGGCTACCCAATGAAATCAACAACCTTCGCGAACTGGAGGTATTGGACATTCAGGAGACAGAGGTGCCTGAGTCAGCAACAAGAGATCTCCTGCTCCTGAAGCTGAAGCGTTTGCTGGCTGGTCACAATAATCCATGTCCAAGCAGTACCAGCATAGGCACATCTTCCCACAACCATGTCCTGATTCCTGAAAAGATTGAAAAAATGTTAGACATGGAGGTACTATCCAATGTCAAGGCAAAGAGTAGCCAAGATTTGGCAGACATTGGAAAGCTATGGCAGCTGAGGAAACTTGGTGTGGTTATCAAGGACAAGAATAGTCACATCAAGAAGTTGTTTCAATCTATCAGTAACCTGCATGAGTGCCTCCGGTCTCTGTCAATTACTCTTGACATAGATTCGAGAGATCTGAAACACTTTCCCAAGGATCTTGGCACAACAGATGAGCTGAAAGACACTCCTGAGGTTCTTGACACATTCAAAAAGCTGAAAGACTCTCCCAAGGTTCTTGAGAGGCTCAGTATCAGTGGAAACATACTACTGGACATGTTTCTTCCATTTTTGGCCAATGCTAATACTCCACTTATCAAGGTAACTTTACGTAACACCTCACTGAGCAAGATCATGCTAGAGGTCCTTTCCAAACTGCCCAAGTTACATTGTCTGAAGCTCCTAAACAATACATACAGCAGCAATAAACTCACCTTCAAGAAGGGTGAATTCAAGAAACTCAAATACTTTCTTATTGAGGGCTGCAACAGGATTGATGTCAGCTTTGAAGATACAGCAGCTCCAGAGCTCGAGAAGATTGTTTTGTCCTTCGACAGCATAGAGTATATTTCTGGAGTAGAACACCTTCCAAAATTGGAGGAGCTTGAGCTAAACAACAATATCAACGGCAGCAACAACAACGGAGGCATCACTGCGCCACAGCCACTGACAACACTGCCTCTACCCCTACCGCCACCACTGCTGCAGCCATACCCTCAACCTCTGCCCCCAGCACAAATGACCCGTCCCTTCCACCGCCACCGCCACAGCCGCAGCCGCAGACCCCACCCCCCACTGCCTCTACTGCCACCACTGCTGCAGCTATACCCTCAGCCTCTGCACCTACCAGCACCAATGACTCCGTCTCTACCACCGCCACCGCCACAAGCGCTAACCCCACCCCCACTGCCTCTACTGCCACCACAGCCTCTGCACCTACCAGCACCAATGACCCTTTCACCGCCACCGCCACACCCGCTGCCCCCACCCCTAGTGCCACCATCATCCCATCACCCTCTGCCCCAACCAACCCTAATAAAAACAGCATGTTGTTCTCAAAATTGCTTTCTGATGCCAAACAAATAGCCAAGGTGACTCTTCGTGGTACAATGCTGAAGCAAGATGATCTACGATCCCTTACAAGGATGAAAGACATACGCTGCCTGGTGCTCTTGCATGAATCTTATAGTGAAAGCCAGCTTGAATTAAAGAAAGATGACTTCCCAAAACTCAATATCCTTATTGTCAACTGCTCTACAATCACCGAGATCAAATTTGATACTGGATCTGCACCTAAGCTCGAGAAGATCGTATGGACCTTCAGCAACGAGACATCTCTATCCGGCATCGGAAACCTCCCAAGATTGAAGGAACTTAAGTTCAATGGGGAGTCTCTACCTAACCAGGTGAAAGGAGACATTGACAAACATAAAGATAGAATCTATTATACACACTACAAACCTGAAAATCATCAAGATAAAAAAGATAAAAGCACAGATGAAGAAGATGGTGGTACAAGCTGCTCGTTCATCTGGAAGGACAAGGGTTGGTACCGGAGGAGCTGAAAGTTCAACATTGATTCCCTCCCGTGGTTTTGTATTTACGTGCTCATATGATTTGGCGTTGTGTGTTTCTATCTTCTGCGTGTGGTGTGCATTTATATTCTGAATATGTGTTGGACTGAGTGTGCCTGTGCGTTTGGTAACTTGTACTACATGCGTGTCCTTGGCACCGTGGTTGAGCATAATGGTTGTGTCTATGCTCACGGATTCGGACTTGTGTGGATTTCCTCTGTATCTACTGTGAAGCATTCATGCTGCATGGTCTCATGTAACAAGTGCAATGCTTGTGTGCACATTTGATTTGTTAATGTACTGCATGTGCTAAACCAATATACAATATGCTTTGAATGTTTGATAGTCTAAGTTCAACAACAATGAAGTGTGTGCAGTTCGTGTCATGCATTCATGCTATCTAGGTCCTTGAATCAGGTTCCATTTTTTTTTTATATATGATCTAGGCCATTGAAGCAGAGTTTTTGCATAGCACAATCCGTGTTAATAAGCAAGCATTTGCGGCTCTGATTTGCTTCAAGTCGACAAGCAAGTGCAATTACTTCGAAGTCCAACCATCTGCATAATCAATTCTGTAAATGATGATACAAATTTTCTCCCCAGTCACGGCAGTGCTGAGGTGGAAACTGAATGGAAAGGTCAAATCTAGTTGGGAATTGGGATAAAGACCGCAGATAAACAACATCAAATCTGCTGCCGTGTGTTTCTCGACCTTTGGGCTGGAGCACGTGGAACGACATGAAATCCGCAGATAACAGCATGAAACCCAAATAGAATTAAACTGCCTCGAGGTTACTTACCTGCAGATGCTCGCAATGTTCCCGCGGCGGTGGTCCTCGATTAGACTGTTGTTGGCTGCGGTGGCGCGTGGCCTCGACGGAGCCGAACCCACATCCCCCCCCCCCGCCTCTGCCTTCCCCTTCCACGGTAGCACCACCACGAGCGGCTGGGGAAGGTGCAGAGGGAGGAGAAGGACGGGGGCAGGTCTTCTCTTCGTCGCCGGAGTGGCGGCCGCCACGGCGACGGTCATCGGCGTCTCATCGGTGTCACTGATGGGCTGTCGAGTGAAGGAAGATCTTGGTACTTGGGCTGTGGGCCTCAATCACCTTTGCACTGCGCTTACCAGTGGGCCCAACGAGGCTGTTTGCTGGACTGCTGGGCCGGCCTGGGACCACTTTTTACCAACGTGCTCGATCATTTTTTAATTTTGAGAGCACATATTTAAAGAGTACATTGTCTGTGGAGAATCCGGCTCAACGAGATCGTCCACGATATCTATTTTTACCGTCGCCGTGCGATTTGGCCATCGGCGGCTCGGCGGGGGTTGACTTCGCCAGCCCCGTTCGTTAGGCGCTTGCGCGGCCCGATGACGTCTCGCTGAAATGGCGCCGCCGCGCCGTGCCTCGATTGACCGGATGAAGTGGCGTTGTCGCCTCGGTATCTGGTCGTCGCCCGACCCGCTTTGTCGGTTGAGAGGCCCGATTGACCCAAACAAGACGACCGTTCGTCTCGCTGGTTGAGCACGGCGGGACCCACCGTCGGTTGCCGTTGCGAGATGGCGCCCGTGCCCTGGTCGCCGTCGCGACGCTCCTCCTGCCGTCGCCCGCGGTATGGTTTCCGCCTCCCGGTACGCCGCTGTCGCCCTCGCTCGCTGGGGCACGGCTGCGAGGCCCTTCCATTCGTGAGCGCCAGCGAGCCGGGTCGCCAGCGGCGTTTGCGCCGCCGATCTTTGAACCCTTGTCTCGTTGGTGGGGACAGTCGCTTTGGTTCTCTCGTGGGAGCCCGCGCACCGGGGATGGCCGGGTCGCCTCGGCCGCCGTGGTCGGTCACGGTGCTTTACCGGTGATATAAAACCGCAGTTCCTCCCGTTTCCGCGTCCGTCCGCCATTACCGCCCCTCGGTAATTTCTCTTCTCTTCCCCCCCCGTTTTTAGCTATCCGGTCTTAAACTTCCCAAATCCGCCCGCCCGCGTCTCGAATCTAATCTAATGCGTTCGATCCGGTGCTGCGGGCGTTGGGGCTCGGCTCCCCGGTTCCGTCGCGCCTCGCGTTTTTGGCGAGTCTCATCCGCTCTTAGGTCTTTGTCGGGCTTGCGTGCGGTCGCCGTTGGAGGGAGGAGGAGCCACGCCGGTCGAGCCGTCGGGTTCGGAGGACCCGAGGCCGTGGTCCACCACAGCGCGGTCTCCGTGAGCTCCCGGCCAGTGCGTCGCGAGCCTCGGTCTCGCCTCGCTCGACGGCACACCGCCGCGGCCCTTTTCCTTTCTCCCCCCGATTCACTGAATCCCTCCTTCCTCCCAACCAAAAACGGCACTTCTCAGCCCTCTACACTCAGCAGATCCGCCTGGACCTTCGGAGGAAATGGTATGTCCTGCTCAACAACAGTCTATAGTTAGCTTGTTTAGTTATTTCGACCTGCGTTTATATCAATGCTATCCACATTTCGTTTCGGACTAGATCTCTGAATGCTTCGGTTTTAAATCTGTGGTGTGATTCTTACCCACGCTACAGTTTTCAGAGTCTCTAGCTATAAAATACCATGGTCTGACGCTTCGAGATTCCAAGAACGAGAAAATAAAATAAGGCATCTACACATCCTAAATTTACTATTTCTATGCAGTAATGCTTGCATTTCGTTGTTCTGCTGTTGTCTATTTCAAACTGATAAATGCATATTCAGCCGTCGTTTGCCAAGTATAGTCTCACTGTAACTCTTTCCGATCAATCGTAATAATAACAACCACAGGCCAAACCATGCTATTTCAGTATCTAAAACCTGACACTATTTACCGCTATGTCCATGCCATAACACCGTGTAACCGCCACTTGCTTCTCCAGGCTCCACGTACACCTCAACCCCCGGCAATCATAAAAAACCAACGGCGACACGGACATGATAGAACAGCACTTTACAAACTTCGGTTATCGTGGACCGATGTGCGCCCAACGATGGCACCATCACAACAGGCCACATCCGGCGGGCTATACACACACGCAGTTTGCCTATCGGGCCATCCCTCCGACAATAACAAGGTTCGAACAGACTTTGTTGTCGAATTTGGCTCACTTGCAAAGAGGGACATGGTCGCGGGGAGCCCTATAGCTACAGAACCACCCAACTAGATGCACTTCTAGGGACATGGAACAACCTATACGGTGGTACAACCGTGCCTGGACACTATGGTGACCATCGACATTTACGGCTTGCCAGCACATGCTTTCAACAAATCCGCGCTCGAACCATTGCTTGGTCCACACTGTAGCATTCAAGCCTGTCGATTCGTCCGCTCAAAAGGGATATGCCGCGTTCATGCTTATGCCCAGAGCCAAAACTCTATGCCGCGTTGGGAGATACATGTATCTTACAGTATAGTTTCTCCCTTTATTCTCCACTCTACATTTTCAATTATATTTCTCTGACTGCAATGGAGATACATGTATTAGTTATTCTTTGATAGTTCCTGGTATGAAACATGTCTCCTAATAATTATGAAAAAAGGTTTCATGTATTTATGCTTGTATGGCAACAAACTAAAACAGTGTTGCTCAATAGTATTTTCATTTGCTTTATTCTAGAGTTGACAGTCAACTATGCACAAGAAGTTGATGCTAAAAACTGCATTGTTATGTTCATGACTGTATACACATTAGTTACTATGCATATCTGGATTCGAATTGATGCTTATGCCTTGCCTTTTTTTGTTCTAAAATTCTGATTCAATTTTTTTGTCTTATCATGTGTAATTGTAATTGGGGGACTGTCTCTACCAGGTGAAGATGAGGCTCGCGAGGCTATTGTGTGCACCATGCACCACTATGAGTCTGTGGCGCTGATCCATCTTGCAAACTTGGGCGCTAGAGAAGGGAGCTCGGCCATTTTTCGAACATATGGACTTGCCGTCGGGAAGAGGATCTTTGCACATCTCTGTTAGATGCCTGTTGCATTTCTCTGTTAATTTCAACAAATCCTTTCAGCTTGCTTTACTAACTATGGTATCACCAGCAGGTGTTCCATATATATAGAGAGATATACTCATATATTTACTTTGAAGGCTGCTATAAGCAAAATTTTATTCTTCAAAACGCCTAAAATTTGGTTTATGTACAGATTTGCAGCTGGTTTTACTACTATTTTCTATTGCAAAAAAAACATAAGTTTGTGGCTTTCAAGGTACCTATCTCTATATGACTGTAAGTCTTTGTCCACTACATGGATCAATAGAATACTACTACTTCTCAGAATAGTGTAAACATGTGTGTGGCTTGACCTACTGTTTCAACAAATACATGGTTTCTTTGTTTTTAAATACCAACTTAAATCGCACTCAATGTTGTTGATTTCTTTTGATACCATGTTTGTTAAGCAAGAGACTAAAAATGCTCCTTATGTAATGTATATCTCAGTTTTCCGGATAGGATTTTGCTTGGATATTGATTTAGATAATACTAAAGCTCCTATAGGATTGGCATTTTTTTGTAGTAAGCAGTGTCATGTATAGTCGAATATTGCTATGTAGAGAATGTTCTATCCTTATTTTTTTGTCAAAAGGTTCTGGATGGTTCTTAAAAGCTCATGATTATGCCTGAAGGTCAAAATTGGTTGGGGTTAAAGCTCGCCTACTGGATTGTGGCCTACTCATGGTCATTTTTGTTTGAAGACAAAGCAAATAAACTTCGAAATGATACTTTGCTGCAAAAGATGATGATTCAGTGTGTCCAAATAGTTCAACCGTGCTTCCACCGAACAGAAAAGCAAGTCGAAAGAAGATTGCTAATCCTACATCAGTTCTGTTTTGCGTCTGAAAGAAGATTCCTAATCCTACATCGGTTAAGTTCTCTTCCATATGTGCAAGTCAGTAGAAACTCCGAAAGATTGCTAATCCTTGCTAAACTTGCGTGCTGAATTGTTTGTCTCTTCTAGGAGCAAATGTCGGACGGCGCACTGCTTCCCAAATAGGCCGGGAGCTTTGTCAACGAACATGATTGCATCATCTAAAGTCCTTTGTGTGCGACCATGCCAAGTGTGTCTTCTGCTGTGACTTTTGCCATGTCAATATGCAATGTATGTGAGACAGATCTGGGCCTTTGTTGTAGAGCCGAACTATGTTGTCTTTAGATGATGTTTGTGTATCTTTGCTATGTGGGACCTGAACGTCTATTGTCCCATCAAACAATTACACCATACTATCGGTAGATGATCTTTGGCTGTCTTGTGTAATATTAGCTAGCTCTTTTAACTATCTGTCCTGTTCATTAATTATTATATAATGTGGTGTTCATCCGTCTAGCACATGTCTGATAAAATAGCGGCGGTCAAACTGTTGCTTCGTTCTAGCACCATATCCGTGGCATGAACCTCATGCGCGTGGGCGCGCTGCGTCAATAACTAGTTTCATATGAGAGTCCACAGAGGGTTTTGGTGGAATTCTAGTGGACTTCAACTGGAGTCTACGACAACCACCAGTCCGTCACCGACTGATCTAGCTTCGATATATTCCACCTGTGGTTTTATTTCTCTGATTCCCTCAAAATCGCATTGAAATATGGAAGCAATTGTTTCTTACCAGAGACCGAACTACAAATATATACACAACTGAAGTGCAGGCCTTCATTTATTATTGCATATATAGGAGTACTTGAGTAGTGTATGTTCATTCATTCTGTGGTGTTCATCCTCTTATTCATTACGGTCTTAAATCCTCAAGCTCAGATCAGTGGAGAATCTTTCGGCCAAACCTCCCTTTCTGCTTGGTTAAGCTGGCAGCAGCACCTCATCAGAAATCAGATCCATGGCTTTCCAGTATCCACCCAGACCGAGCAGAGCAGGGTCGTCTTCTTCAGGTTGGCTTTGACTGCGAGAGACGCTGGCCTCACTGCGTCTCCTTTCAGCTCCATTCAAACTGACGCCCAAAGGCACCCAGACACTGCACAGAACAGGACAGATTCACCCCTATCGGCCGTCATTGTCTTCTATTACATCAAAAAGAGGATAATGAAGGGCAAGCGCTTCTCTGTTCAGCAATCTGTAAATTCTAAAGTTTGTAAGAAATAGATTTTCCGTCTGCGCTATGCTAAGATTACCTGTATATCGAACCATCGCCTCTTAATAGTGTTGAGATGTAAATCAATCTGTTACATGATGGGGCATTTACAGAACAGCATGTACAACCATCAGTCTATCATAATATATATTGCTCTGTTTTCATCCGCATTTCACAATTGATAGTGCATATTTTCTGCAAGACCTGTCAAATACTTAAGCAATCCACAGTGATGCAGCAAAACTCGAAAGAATATTAACATATTGTGGACTACATATGTCACGGGTAAGGACAGAGGCTTAGGGATATATCTAGAAGCTATGCACAATGCCTCAGTGACACTTGCATCTCACCCTCGTGGCTAGCGGCCAGCGCCGACGCCTACCAACTGCTAGGGGGTGGACAAAATATCACTGAAACCAATTAATCTACTAAGCGATTTAACTAGAAAAAGTCGGTTGATGGGAAGTAATAAGTAATATAAAATCAGGTCTGTAGATGACTCTAAAACCACGAAAATACTTAATCTTAACCAAATGTGTAATTGATGTCAGAACAATATAGGTCATCCCTGCAAATACACATGAAAAATAAAAAGAGCAAGCATACACATGTCCACATTTATATCTGTCCACAGAAAGTCTTTCTACTTATTTTCTAGTTACAGTGATACTACAAAAACTCTATGATTTCATTCTCCTCTACGATCGAAAGTGCATTCTTTCTGTAAGGCTGTGATACTTGAGTTATCATAGCACAGTTGAATACTTCAACATACTTTATGGATGAAGGGACGTCCGATTCACCAATAGATGATAACTTGGGGCAGCATCCCAGCCGCAAGTATTTGAGCGTGTTTCTGCAGGGGATCAAGTCCAATGGGATCGACTGGACGTTGTCACAAATACCCAAGTACAGGACAGTGAGAGAGGCGAGCTTCTCAAGGCAAGATGGAAATGATCTGTCAAACTCACCACAATGAGTAATATACAGCCTTTGCAGTGAGTGGGGTAAAACCATTTCCCGTGACTCTGGGCACATTAAACTACTACAATAACTTAGTTTCAGGTCTCGGAGGTGCACAAATCCCACAAAATTGGCAGGTATTGATTCTGGATCCTCACAAGATGAAAGAGATATAGACTCGACGGATGGCAGACTCTTCGGGGACAAGAACTGATCAAGATTTTTCAGCCCCTTGCAGTCGGCAATTCTTATAGAAGTGAGGTGTGTGAAGGCAAGGGCTGAAATGTCATTGCTGCAATTGTTACTGCTGCTTGCATGATGCTGACCCGTTGAATCACCTTCTGTACCATCAGTAAAGTGGGGGATTGATAAAGTTTGTCCGAAGCAATGGCAACTAGAAAGCTCCAAGCTTCTTAAATTTTGTAGGTCTTCTGGATTAAACCAACTTGGTAGCCTATTACCTCGAAAGCCATGGACACTAAGGCATTCAATTCTCTCATTAGGGTGCAAGCTGTCAGCCACTTCATTGTCACCAGGGCTCAGCATCTGAGTTGTCGTAGACTGTTGCCAGTTTAGCTCTAATTCCTTGAGGTATTTCTTGTCAATGAGCCTAGCCTCAGCAGCATCTTCCTTGCTCTTCACATTATTAACAGACTTTATACATAGTCTTCCTCTGATCTGATTCATGCCCTTCAACTCAGCAATTGACGACCCTTCCTGATTCCCAACTGTAAAATAGCTCAAGTTTCGAAGGCAAGACAGATTTCCTAGGCGAGGTAGCTTCGATAAGGCAATAGAAGCAGCATTTGGCAGTGCTAGTCGGCAAGTTAATTAGCTTAGTTACATCCTTATTAACTCTTTTTATATCTGAACCGATTGCATCAACAACTTGTAGGCTGTAAAGGCACCAGAATCTCTCTGGGAGTTCTTTTATAAGGCTGACGGATATGTCAAGATAACGAAGGCTACTCAACTCACATATGCTTTCTGGTAGCTTCATTAGCTTGCATCCTTTTAGGCTCAAAAACAGGATGTTAGACAGCTGACCAAACCAAGTGATCTCAACATCCAATTTGGAACCGAACCTAAGTGAACGTAGTTTATTCAAATGCTGAATGTTTTTCATTGTGCTCAAGGATTTACCATAGACCTCAACTGACATATGGCGAAACTCATGTCCCCGTGAGTAGCTCAAATCTGTCATCAACAAGCATTCGCGCATAGAAACATGCTGTGCAGTATCATGGATCAAGTCATGCATTACATATCTATCATGATTAGGGAACTTTGGATCAGTTTGGAAAAGACACCGGCCTCTCAGTTCATCCAAGTACCTGATCCCTATGTCTTCAAGGTGCAGGTTCCCCGGTGGTTCAACAAAGCCCTCTGCCACCCAAATGTCAACAAGCTTATGCCTTTCGAAGCTATAATCTTTTGGAAACATGCTGCAAAATGCAAAGCATCTCCTAAGTTGAGGTCGGAGATACAAGTAACTTAGTCGAAGGGCAGGTAATATATCACCCTCTTGTTGTTCCTGCTCCCATAACTCATGATCATTTATGAAAATCCAATGTTCCTCATTCAGATTACTATTCAACAAGCGTCCAAGAGTTTTTGGCGGCCAAAGGACTACCACACAACTTTGAGGAAATTCTTCAACCAATCTCTTGCAAGCGAGGATATGACTCTGGGTGCTCTCTACCAAATGCACATTTCTTGAAGAATTCCCAAAATGTATTGTCTGGCAATCCTTTGAGTTGGACAGGCTTGCAGTTGCTAGTTGCAACAAGCTGAGCAATGTTTTCATGCCTTGTAGTCACTAAGATCATGCTGCCTTCAAGTCCATCCCTCAAATATGCATAAAACGACTCCCATTGCTGTTGGTTAATCTGCCAAATGTCATCCAACACCAAAATGAACCTTTTGCTCTTCAGCTGCTCCTTCATTTCTGCTTTAAGATCAGTTAACCCACAGGGTAAGTCAGATTTTTGAACCAGAGATGGTCTTGATAATCTCATGTGTCATCCTTTCAATGTCAAAGAGGTCCAAACACAGACCCATATCCTCTCAGTGAAGTGAGCTTTCACACTTTCATTGTTGTAGATGAGCTGAGCCAGGGTAGTCTTCCCCATCCCACCAATGCCAAAAATCGGCAAGACAGGAACTTGGCTAGTGAAGGAGTTGGTAGTAGTCTCTGCGAGTCGGGTGCTACTGCCTCTGTTGCCTTTGAGTCTCTTCGCTGATTTGTGTGTGGATGCGAGGGGCACCACGGCCTGTTGCTGCTTTGCTCTTTCCTCTGGACCCTATAGGTGTACTGTCCATAGTGAGTGGCATGTGCAATTGTGTGATCACCTGATTAAATTCATCCTCACGGTCTATGGTCGCAGTCACACCCAGCATCTCCATCAGTTGATCCCGTTCAGTGCCACGGCCATACACTTGAGAAGCCGTGATGATTTCAGTGGTCGTTGGCATGAACTGCACGGACCCAACACGACCAAGACCCATGGAAGATAGCTCTTTCTCAACCAGGGCCATAACCCTGTCGAGCTTGTCTTGGGCATCCCTTATCCTTTGAATTCTAATGGCAAAAGTTATAGTGTTTTTCTTAACAGATGATATGATCTGACCTGCCCAGTTCCTGCCGGCGTCCGCAAACTTCTGCTGCAGCTCCCTGTCTTGGTATTCGCGGAGAAGGTCCTCGGCATCATAGGTGGCGTACTTGAGCTTCACAAGAAGGGCGTCCAGCTCCATGCTCTTGAACATGCCCCACTCGCTGCGACTGATGAGCGATCGAGCAGACAGCAGCTTGTTCTCGAGGCAGTCCTGCTCGCGCTGCAGCTCAATCGGCGCTTGGAACATGGCCCTTCCGACTGAGCAGAAGCCTTTTACCATATCCATTCCCGCGCTGCACTTCGGGTCGGGCTCCTCCGATGCAGCTGCTTGAGGAGTCCGCAGAGAGAGATCTCAGGGAGGAAGGAGAAGGAGCAAGTGGCATAATCGTGGGCACCCAATGTGTAGATGCATGGAACACTTCTCTTTGTGCCCCCAAGCTCATCTAGGCTATAGCAAGGTTGCTGGACCTGTCAATATAACCAAGGCCCCACTGCATGCACGCTGCGATCATCATTTGTTCATTTCCTGTTGGCTTTGAGGGCAGGCAGATTCGACGAAACCAATGACACCACCCCCACTGACTGAAGATCACGACTGTTTAGTTTAATATCTGCAACATGTTAGATAACACATCAACTACAATACAAGAATGAAAATTTTAAAAGGTGATTGGCATCAAGTGAAAGGACCAAGACTTGACGAGTCGGGGCATCTTGGTTGTTTCATTACTACAACAGGATTCCAGGAATGAGCTAGACCTGTGTGCTATCTCTTTCTTGTCCCACGTCATAGTAGTGAGGGACCTGTGCAGCACCTACCAATTGCTTCAGGTCCGATAAGGAAGTGTAATTGGTTCGAACCATCTGTCTAACCATCATTTCCAGGAAGAATTGAATCGATGCTCTGAAAACGTTGTTGACAAGCAATTCTAGCACTTCAGCAGCAAAGAGCATGTTAACTGGCATGAGTTTGTAGACGGTTAATTGTCAGCAGAGCAGATCTCAGACAACGGCGCCGGATGTGGAAATTGGGATAGATTCCGCAGATAACAACATGAAACCCAGATACAGAACTAAACTGCGCCGTCGAGATGATTACCTGGATGCTCGGAATGTTCCCGCCCCGGTAGTAGTCCGATTAGACTGTTGGCAGCGGTGGCGCGCGGCAACGACGGAGGCGACCCCACCACCCCCGGCCCCGCCTCTGCCTTCCCATTCCCACACTAGCGCCATCACGAGCGGCTGGGGAAGCTGCAGAGAGAGGAGAGGGACGGGGGCAGGGCGGGTCTTCTCTTCCTCGCCGGAGTGGCGGCCGCCGCTGCGACGGCCATCGGCGCCTCATCGCTGTTGCTGATGGGCTCACGAGTGACGGAGCATTATGGTACTTGGGCCGTGGGCCTCGATCACCCTTGCGCTGAGCTGAGAGGCCCGACGAGGCTGTGTACTGGCCCAGAGAAAAAAAAAAAGACGCAGTGCTGGGAACCTGTCAACCTGGGATCGATCGCACATACGAGTTTCTTGGAATTTCATATCAGATTCCACAAAATATATTCTACCCGGTTTTATTTCTCTGATTATCTCAAAATCACATTGAAATATATACAGTAAAAGCGATTATTTCTTACCAGACCCAAACTACAAATATATACACAAGTACACAACTGAACTACAAATCTGTAAAGACAAATTGAAATATTCCTTCTTTTTTGTTCATCTTGTTATTCATTCCGGCCTTAACTTAAAATCCTCATGCACGGATCAGTGGAGAACCTTTCGGCCTTTCTTCGCCTTCTGCTTGGTTGACCTGGCAGCGGCACCTCATCAGAATCAGATCCATGGATTTCCACAGGCTGAGCAGAGCAGGGGACGTCGTCGTCAGGTTACCTTTGGTTGCGTTTCCTTAGGGCGTCCCCAATGATCTAGGAGCTAGCTGACGTTGGATTCGGGCTCACGTGGCAGAGAGAAGGAGGCTGAAAAAACTTGATGCTAGCGATGAGTTCCTAGCTAGACGTTTTGTTTGCCCCGAGGCTCTCCGTGTCCCTCCACCACTCTTCTTCTCAGGATGTCATTAAAGAAATCTAAAAATAGCACTCATGTTGCTTTGATGGCACGAATAGGTGGGGAGATGGATTGTTGTGTTAGCTAGCAAGCTGGCTAGATCTTGCCGACGCCCTTACACCCATTCAAACTGACACCCACAGGTACCCAGCCAATGCCCAGGACAGGACAGATTCACCAAGCGTAGCCTGCCACCAGCATGACACAATTATGAAACGGAAGGGCAAGCACTGCATTTGTTTAGCAATCTGTAAATTCTATAGTCTGTAAGAAACAGATTTTCTGTCTGCGCTATACTGGCTTACATGTATCAACCATCGCCTCTTAATAGTGTTAGAGATATAAAAGTACTAACAATCTGTTACATAATGGAACATTTACAGAACAGCATGAACAATCATCAGTCTATCAGAATATATTGTTCTGTTTTCATCTACATCTGACAACTGATAGTACATACTGTCTGCAAGACCTGCCAAATACGTAAGCAATCCACAGTGATGCAGCAAAGCTCAATAGAATATATTAACATATAATTGTGAACTAGGCCGGGGGATATATCTACAAGCTATGCACAACGCCTAGAATCTATAGTATTCTTATAGAATAAGAAAAAAATGAAGATAATAAACTGCGTATTCTTTCTTTCTCTTCCATTCTTACGTTTCCATATTAAAGTGTAGTTTTTTTTTACTTAAATTTAATAATATTAATCTAATATGCCCATTTGTGTTCCCAAAGTACCTTACCGCCCGGAGATGAAGAAGCGACTTGGGTTGACTTATACAATGTTATGTATGCACAACGCCTCAGTGGCACTTGCATCTCACCCTCGTCCAGCACCGATGCCTACGGGTGGGCAAAATATCACTGAAACCAATTAATCCAATATAAGCAACCTGATTTAACCAGAAAAAATCGGTTCATGGGAAGTAATAAGCAATTAAAAATCAACTCTGCAGATGACTCTACAACAACAAAAATACTAAGTATTAACCATATGCGTAATTGATTTCAGATCAGTAGGTCACCCCCTGCAAATACACATGATATAAAAAGAGCAAGCACACGTGTCTACATTTATATCTGTCCGCAGAAAGTCTTTCTACTTTTCAAATTACAATGATATTACAATGCATAAAGAAACTTGTTGATTTCATCCGCCTCTTCGGTCGACAGTGCACGCCTTCCGTAGATCGGTGATGATTGGGTTAGCTTAGCACAGTGGGATACATTAACATACTTTATGGATGAAGGCACCTCCGATTCACCAATAGATGATAACTTCAGGCATCTTTCCAGCCGCAGGTATTTCAGCGTGCTTCTGCAGGGGATCAAGTCCAACGGGATCGACTCGACGTTGTAACAACAATCCAAGAACAGGACAGTGAGAGAGGCGAGCTTCTCAAGGCAGGATGGAAAAGATCTGTCCAGCTGACCACAAGAATCAATATATAGCTTTTGGAGTGAGTGGGGAAAAACCATTTCCTGTGACTGTGGGCACATCAATCTGGAACAGCAATTTAGTTTCAGATCTCGGAGGTGAACAAATCCCACAAAATTGGCAGGTATTGATTCTAGATTTCTACAGAATGAAAGAGATATGGACTCAACGGATGGCAGACTCCTCGGGACAAGAACTGATCGAGATTTTTCAGCCCACTGCATCCTTTAATGATTATAGAAGCGAGGTGTCTGAAGGCAAGGGATGAAATGTCATTCCTGCAACTGGTACTGCTGTTCGCATGCTGACTCGTCGAACTACCCTGCTGTGTACCAGTACCACCAATGAAGTAGGGGATTGATAAAGTTTCAAACCAAGGACAACTGGAGAGCTCCACGCTACCTAAATTTGGTAGGTCTATTGGATTAAACCAACTAGGTAACCTATCACCCGCAAAGCCATGGACTTTAAGGTCTCCAATTCTCTCATTAGGGTGAAGTCCTTCGATCACTTCATTTTCAATTGGGCTCAGCTTGCATGAACTGGGATTAATCCGCCAGTTTAATTCCAATACCTTGAGGTACTTCTTGTCAATGAGCCTAGCCGCAGCAGCCTCTTGCTTGCTCTTCACAGTATGAATATGTTAGAGGAGCCATGAGCCTATCGGGCCTTAGCCCATTAGGGTTATCTAGTGGCTTACTTAGGGGTCAAGCCAAACCTCTCTATATAATGAGAGGAGATGTATCAATCTATAATTAAGCAAGAGATTAGAAGGAAATCCCTTCCCTCTTGCCGGCTGTGGGCAGAGCCCCGCGGCCGGCGTTTCTAGAGCCCCTACAACCCCAAACCCTAGCCGCCGCCAGTTCGCGAACAGTACCAGCGGGTACTGTAGCAGCCGCCCTTCGCTGCCCTCGTTTCCTCCTCAATTCCCCTCAGCCCAATCGCGTTCATAACAGAATAGATCTGATGCATAGACTTCCTCTGAGCTGATTCATGCCCTTCAACTCACCAGTTGACCCTTTCTGTTTTCCAACTGTAAAATACCTCAGGTTTCGAAGGCGAGACAGATTTCCTAGCCCAGGTAGCTTGGATAAGACAAAAGAGGCTCTGGTTGGCAATTCTAGTCGACGCAAGTTGATTAGCTTTGTTACATCATGATGAATTGTTCCGATATGTGAATGATCTGCATCAACAACCTGTAGGTTGTAAAGGCACCAGAATTTCGCTGGCACTTCGTTTATAGCACTGTCAGATATATCAATGTAACGGAGGCTATTCAACTCACATATGCTTTCAGGTAATTTCTCCAGCTCGCAACCTTTTAGGCTCAAAAACAGGATGTTAGAGAGCTGGCTGAACCAGTTTATGTCAGCATCCAATTTGGTACCGAACCTAAGTGAACGCAATTTATTCAAATGTTGAATGTTTGTCATTGTGCTCAAAGATTTACCATCCACCTCAACTGACATATGGCGAAACTCATGCTTCCCTGAGTAGCTCAAATCTGTCATCAACAAGCATTCATGCATAGAAACGTGGTGTGCAGTATCATGGATCAGGTCATGCATTACATATCTATTATGATTATTTGGATCAATTTGGAAAAGACACCTGCCTCTTAATTCATCAAAGTACTTGATCCCCATGTCTTCAAGAAGTGTGTTCCCCAGTGGTGCAACAAAGCTCTGTGCCACCCAAATGTCAACGATCTCATTCGTTTCAAAGCTATGGTTTTTTGGAAACATGCAGCAAAATGCAAAGCATCTCCTAAGTTCAGGTGGGAGATACAAGTAGCTCAGTCGAAGGGCAGGTAATATATCACCCGGTTCTTGTCTTTCCATCCATAATTCACTATTATTGATCCTATCCCAATGTTCCTCATTCAGATTACTATTCAACAACCGTCCAAGAGTTTTGGCAGCCAAAGGAGTACCGCAAAGCTTAGAGAAAATTTTTCGACCAATCTCTTGCAAGCGAGGATACGACTCTGGGCGCTCTCTACCAAATGCACATTTCTTGAAGAATTCCCAAAATGTATTGTCGGGCAATCCTTTGAGTTGGACAGGCTTACAGTTGCTGGTTGCGACAAGGTGAGCAATGTCTTCATGTCTTGTAGTCATTAAGATCATGCTGCCTTCTAGTCCATCCCTTAAATACGCATAAAAAGACTCCCATTGGTGTTGGGTAATCTGCCAAATATCATCCAACACCAAAAGGAACTTTTGGCTCTTAAGCTGCTCCTTCAGCTTTGCTTGAAGAACAGTTAAACCACAGGATAAATCGGAGTTTGAACCATAGATTTTCCTAACAATGTCCTTTGTCATCCTTTCAATGTCAAAGAGGTCTGAAACGCAAACCCATATCCTCTCAGTAAAGTGAGCTTTCACCGTTTCATTGTTGTAGATGAGCTGAGCCAGGGTGGTCTTCCCCATCCCGCCAATGCCAAATATCGGCAAGACAGAAACTTGGGTAGTAGTGGAGGAGTTGGTAATTGTCTCTGCCACTCGGGTGCTGCTGCCTCTGTTGCCTTTGAGTCTCTTGGCTGATTTGTGTGTGGATGCGAGGGCACCACGGCCTGCTGCTGCTTTGCTCTTTGCTATAGACCCTGCAGTTGTACGGCCCATTGGCATGCCTAATTGTGTGATCACCTGATTAAATTCATTCTCACGGTCAATGGTCGCAGTCACACCCAGCATCTCCATCAGTTGATCCCGTTCTGTGTCACGGCCATACACTTGAGAAGCTGTGATGGTTTCAGTTGTTGTTGGCATGAACTGCACAGGCTCATGCTCGACACCTACCAAGACCCGTTGAAGATAGCACTTCCTTAACCTCAGCCATAACCATGCCGAGCTTGTCTTGGGTATCCTTTACCCTTTTGCTGCTATCAAGGATAACATGTTTTGCAACTTTCAGAGAGGAGGATAAGACTTGACCTGCCCTGCTCCGCCTGCATCCTCAACCTTTGCCGGAGTGCCTTGTCTTGGTATTCGCGGAGAAGGTCTTCGGCATCGTAGGTGGCGTACTTGAGCTTCACGAGAAGGTTGTCCTCGTCCAGCACCTTGCTCTTGAACATGCCCCACTCGGGCATGGTAGATGAGCGAGCGTGCAGACAACAGCTTGGTCTCGAGGCCGCCCTGCTCGCTCTGCAGGTCCGCCTGCGCGCTTGGACCAAGCTCATGCCGTCTGACCAGATGCTTTTCAGAGCTCCCACCTTCTCCATTGTCGCACACCTGGGGCTGCAGCTAGCTGGTTCCTCCTCTCCTGCTCTCCTGGCCCCTAGATCTTTGTGGATCTTCTCGTCGTGATGGTCCTCTGCGCACTCCTCCCACTCGCAATGCAACCGATGGAAGCAGCGACAGCTCGAGGAGGAAGTGAGCCGGCCGCGAGGGGAACTGCTCCAGGAACCACAGGAAGAGATAGATCTCAGGGAGGATCAAGTGGCATAGTCACCCAACGTGTAGTAGATGCTTGGAGTACTTCGTCTTCCTTTCAGGGAAAAAAATGTGTATACAGTAAAACATAGGAAGAAGATAAGCTCTGTGCGGCGGCCTCTCTGCTTGCACATCAGGCCAAGGCAGGGCTATGGCTCAAGCGTCACTCGAATCTGGGGGCTTCCTCAGCCACTCACATAAACATCTTGCTTTCCCCAAGTACAAAACTACAAATCCATCATGCTCAGTCTACAAAAACTAAGGTCATTGGACGCTCAAAGATTCCAACTAGTAGCCAGTTCTTTGAAAAGGACTTTTCGGCAAATGAGCAGGACTAGCAAAAATATCTGGTAGCCATTGGCAGAAGCAGAATGGAACGCTATTTTGCAGGATTCACAAACAATTACACTACAAGAACAGACAATAAAAGATGACGAAGTGCAGCCGCGAACCGTTGTGCATGTGATGGAAGGGCTAGAGATCTCCATAATGACATACTTGTTTCGTCCCAAAATTAAGTAACCTTTTAGCTATGAATCTAAACAAGATGATGCTTGTCTAGATTCATAACTAAAAGATCACTTATTTTGAGACAGATGGTTGTTACAACCATAGGATCGATCTAGCAGTGACATCTAGATGGATGACATTTATAGAAACAAGATGAACAACCCTAGATAACCTAGCACCTACATGATCTACTGGGTAAACGGGAAAAGCAGAGGGGATGTAGGGTGAGTTACCGACCATCGGAAGTCTTGGCAGGGACGGCGGTGCTTGATCCGGCGGCGGCGGTGTTGGAGTCCCCCATCGGTCTTCTCTGCCTTTGGCAGCGACGGTCGGTGGAGTGGGATCGATGCAAGGGGCGACCGCGCGACGGGAGGTGCTTCCCGTCACTTGCTGCGCCCCTCAATTAGATCGGATTAGGGATTGTAGGTGGGGAGAGTGGCGGCTGTCAATCGCGTGAACAGTGCTGCGGCCCCCACCTCTCTTTTTATATTGCGCAGTGTGACAGGGGCCCTCCAACCATAGATGGGTTGGGCTCTCCCGATCAGGGCGCGAGGTCAAGGCCCGGTTGGTCCGTTGGGCCCAACTCGGGATAGAGATCAATCTAACAATTACCTCATAGGCCACTACTAGCTGTCAAACAAACGAGAAGTAGAATGAGAACCTAGAGAAAAACCATACAGAATCATCAACAATGGGTCTTTTTCGAAATAGCATAGTCACATACCATTCATTACTCAGTTGCATAAGCCCTGAAGGAGAAACCTGCTTAAAGAAATACACATTACTAATTAAGTTGGCCAATCGATCAGCATCAACAGCAGGCTCAAGGCCTTACTCGCAAAAAATTACACCGACTTACTTAATTTAATAGAAATTACAAGATTTAATTGTCCGTGCTTCAGGAATCAGAGAGACGAGTCAAAAAATAAAAAAATGCAGTGCACTTGCACTAGTAGAGTACAGCAGGGAGCTGGAACAACGACGGCCCCAGTCCATACTAGCTCGATAGAAGCAGAATGTAAGGTTCGAAGTCTGAAATCGATCCGCACCTCTTCTCCCCATCCCGGGGATGCTCCTAATCTCCGCCCGCCGCGCTAGTTCTCGATTAACCACCAACTGCGCCTCAGGACATCTCACAACTCAGAGAGTGATGATCGAGCAGGGGCGGGGGGATGGTGGCGGCGCTGTGCGGTCTTCGTCGCCGGAATCCCGACCGCCGCTGGGAGCTGGGAGTCGGGGATGGTGACGGTGGATTCATGGGCTCGTGTGAGTGGTGACCGAATGCAGCACGGGAGTTGGGCCGTTGGGCCTACCTCTTTCACTGACTAAGCCCAACCAGGGGATTGCTTGTGGACTTTGTGGAGGGCACATCCTACTTCGTTCAGGCCGGTTGAGCACTTGAGCTAGATTCAAATTATGGCAGTGGGACAATGGGTATTCCACGTCAAGCCATTGGCCATCGCAATCACCAAAAACAGTGCTGCAGGAAATGTTACGGTTGCATGCATCCAAGAGGACAAAAAAAAAAAAAGCACACACATGGCAAACAATTGTTGAGACTTATATATTGCCATCTCAACGATAATGGATACAAACATAAACTTCACAACACAGTGGAGAAACATATAACTCGGATGGGTTTATGATAAAATATATAAGTCCAATAATGCAGTGAATCTAGGTTGTCCACCTTCTATTTCTAACAAAACTTCTGTGTAGATCTGCTCGAAAGGATGGCCTTAGTGATCCGATTTTCACGGAGCCGCCCCCCTGGTGATTCTGAGTTTGTGTTCTTCCCCGATCCCGATCTAGCAAGTTGCAGCAATGGCATCGGCAGGAGGTGGACGACGGGGGGGGGGTGGGTGTGAACCGCCGGTTCACCAATCATTGACGGCTCTAGAACCGTAAACCTGGGGGGTACATTATTCTGCCCCAAACATCACAGACCTCTTGAAACGGCTCAACCTGACCGAAAAAAAGAGGGTGATGTGGTGGAGTGTTTTTTTTTTTTTTTTTTTTTTTTTGAGGAAGAAGATTCAGCGATGCCGACGATGGAGTGGGCACTGGTGGGGAAGGTAATCTGACCCACGATTGTGTACGGTCTCTTAATGTTCACACAGAAAGCTTATGAGAAACAATTATTCTATATTTATGGACCCTTACCTAGCAGCTTATGTTTTATTTTCCCTAAGGATAGCAAAAGTTTTGCAGCAGATTTTATTAGATAGTGGAAAAGGAAAAAGACATATATACAACAAGTTAATTACAATCGCGCCAACCTCAGCAAGGCAGGTACCGGCAACTAGCAAAGGAAAAACGACCCGAAAGTAAAGGAAAAAAACAAGAGGCCAGGCAAAACTGCCTCCGAAAACAACTTGATCAGCACCAACTAGGAGAAACACAGAGAAACTGACAACTGCCCAGAGCTTATATATGTTTCAGCGTACTGTATAGCTTCCAGTTAAAACTTGTGTAATGCTCCAAATAACAGAATTCAATCTCCATCACAGGACAGAGGCAGACAATGGCTTCTCATTAGTCGTACACAAGAAGGGGGAAGAGAAACAAACACAGAATTAACAAGGCATGGTGATACAATGATATGGCAAAATCGGCTTATTTGATCCAACTGGAAACCAAAAAATCAGCCTAACCATAACAAATCTGCAAACCATGGCCACCGGCAAACTTCAAATAATTCTTCATTTGGCTCCTACTACAAACAGGCAGGTGCACCTGATGCTCTAGCAGTTTCTCCGTAGTCAACTTGGAGAGGTGGCAGTTTTCCAGCCGCAACAATTTGAGCGTGTTTCTGCAGGGGATGGAGTCCAATGGGATCAACTCGACGTTGTCACAATTAATCAAGCACAGGACAATGAGAGAGGCCAGCTTCTCTATGCAGGATGGAAATAATGTGTCGAGCTGACCACAATGGTTAATATATAGCCTTCGAAGTGAATGGGGAAAAACCATTTCCCATGACTTTGGGCACACCAAACTTCCACAATAACGCAGTTTCAGCTCTCGGAGACGAAACAAATCCTGCAAAATTGGAAGATAATGTGTTGTGGCTTGTGGAGTTTCGGAGTGGGTAGGAATGACTGGTGGGCGGCCGGGGTCGATATCCCCGGGCGAGGCTGGAGCCGCCGTGGTCGACGGCGAGGAGAACGAGAACGAGAGACAACAAAATGATGATGAACAGTGCCAAGAGAGATAACTCTATCTCTGGCTGCCTTTCATAATTATCAAGTTCGGATACTTATACCACACACCCTAACAATCCTCTCCTCAATCTTAGGAATTACAAATGCTAAACGAATTGACAAATTAAATAAATAGGATCCTGAATCTTAGGATCGGATAACCGAAGTCTTCAACAAACTCGCATTCCTCGGCCCGGGTCGCCATGCACTCCCGGCCCGGCCGCCTTCTTTCTCCCGCTCTTGCCGCTCTTAGCCACTCTTGTGGCCGCGCCTCCGTACTGATTTCCGTCATAACATCTCTCCCCTCGACGAACAGCCGGCCCCTCGAGCCGAAAGGAGGGAAGAGCTCGCGAATGCTTCGACCGCTCCCCCGTGTAGCTTTCGAGTCCTCCAAGCCTGCCCACCGGATGAGGACGCGCCAAACGCCGCGACGTGAGTCGGCCACGCACCACCGAGCCGGCCGATACAAAGAGCGCCCATGACGAGGAGGTAGCGCCGGGCGCCGCCGTTGGTGGTCGTCCGCGGAACGGCTTGAGCACCCCACACGGAACACGCCGTGGACGCCGCGCCGCCGCGCGCTGTAGCCGGTATGCGACATTGCCAATACGCCGATGACTTGGTACGGCCCGGCCGGCGCGAGGGTTGAGCTTGCCTCGTATCCCGGGCGCTGGGACCGCACCGGCCGGCTGAGGATGCGGAGCAAAGACCCGGGCCACCCACGCTGAACCCGTGGCCCGATGATGGGCGCCGAGGTCTTCTGGCATGCTTGGGCCCCGCAGTAGACGATCACGAACCCCAGCCCAGAACGCATCCCGGCCATGAAGGAGGCCATCCACGTTGTTTCCGCGGGCGAGCCGGCCGCAGACGCACCGTGAGAGCCGGTGGTGGTCGGCCGTGAGACGACCCGAATGGCGTGGGTCCGAGAGCGCCGAGTGGTACGACGCGGTTGTAGCAAAGATTCGCCCACGGCAAACACTCGCCACGCGCGCGACGATCCCCGGGTCAGCAAAAGAGGGCATGGCGATCGTCCGTTCACCACCCCTGACCGCCCATCCGCTTGAGGGTGGAACGCCGGTGCTCATCCGAGCTTGACGCCATCTTTCTTGAAGAGGTCCTTCCATATGTTGTCGGTGAACACGGGATCACGGTCCGAGACGATCGACACCGAAACCCGTGGAGCCGACCACCCCTCGATGAAACTCGCAGCCACCGAGGATGCCGTGGTACGGGGGGCGAGAGGCAAGAAATGCGCCGCTTGGAAAACCCGCCCACCACGGTTAGTATAACACTTTTGCCGCTGACGCGCGGGAGGCCCCCGACGGTCCATCGCGATGTCGGACCACACCGAAGAGGGAGGATCCAGGGGCTAGAGGAAACCCGCCGGTGGAGGTGGCTCGTCTTGTTCCTACCGGGCAGACGGCACAAAGGCCGACGAACTCGCGAACCAAGCGGGCGATCATGGTCCACGACGGTCCCGACGACGGCGATGTAGAGTCTTCCTCGATGTCCCTCGTGGGCCACCGCGGTGGGCAAGGTGGATCACCGCCGGAGTAGCTCGACGCCCTCGACGACGACGCGGTGCCCTTGAGGATGAGCCCATCCCGAACGCCGCCACGACGCTCCACGCCGCCACCACCGAAGTCCCGCATGGCCCGCAAGTCCGTGTCCCGCTGGAGCCCTTGCGGAGGTCGCCGTAGATGCGCAATGACGGACCGGACAGGGCGTGGACGTGCTCATCTTCTTGGTTGCATCGGAGAGCGCTGCGCCGACCGCTGTTGAGGACGCCGGTCCGTACTCCACCGCAAAATCGTGAGCCAAATAATTTGCTCACCCACCGATGCCGGGCACCGTGGAGAGCCGCTGATCGAAAGCGTAAATTTCGTGAGCATAGTGGTTTGTGCGACGGTGAACCTCCGCCCGAAAGGTAGGCGCCTCCGCCCCCGAACGAGGCCGATCGCCCTTCGTAGCCGAGAGTGGTTTGTGCGACGGTGAACCTCCGGCCGAAAGGTAGGCGTGCAGTTGACGACACGGGCCCGAACGAGGCCGACCGCCTTTCGTAAGTCGAGCTTCTCGTGGCGTGCAACAAATGGCCGGGCCGAAGAACGCCATCGCACCTTCGCCTTTGCCGCAAGACGGCGCCGAAAACCGACCCGACGATCGCAATCGACGAACGGCAACCGAAGTCCGGCACCCGCGAATCCGGGCCGTCGGATCGCGCCACGCCGCTAATGCCTCCGCGGCGACGCCGCACTGCACGAATGCTTCCTTTGGCGGCGAAGGGCGGTGAGGGGGCCGCGATCGCGCCATAGTTCCGATGAACCGGGCGTAATAGCCCGCTAGCCCTAGGAAGCCCCGCAAATAAGACACACGAGCATGGCCGAGGCCATGTCGAGACGGCCGCCACTTTGTCACCGCCCATGGCGACGCCTTTTGCTCGGGATGACGTGGCCCGATAGGCCACCGAGGTCGCCACGAACGCACACTTTGGCGCTTGAGCCGGTTGATGTGCGCCGAGGGCCGAGAGCACCGTGTTGGCATGTTGGAGATGCGATGACCATGTCGGGCCAGTGGATGAGTATATCGTCGAAGAACACAAGAACAAACTTTACAAAGGTAAGGCCGCAAAGACCGCGTTCATCGACTTTGGAACGCCGCCGACGTGTTCGCGGAGGCCGGGGCATCACTAAGAACTCGGCGGCCTTCATGAGTACGGAAGGCGGTCTTCAACATCTTCGTGGTGCATGCGAACTTGATGGTAGCCGATCGTAGATCTAACTTGGTGAAAAACCGCGCGCCATTGAGCTCGTCGAGCAGCCCCTCCACGACTGAATCGAAATTTGTCCTTCACCGCAGGCCGTTCAGGCGCGATAGTCCACGCGAAAACGCCATGACGCTGCCTTGTTTCTTGACAAGCAACACAGGAGCCGAGAACGCCGATGTGCTTGGCCGGATGACGCCTTTGCTCCAACATCTCCGCGCATTGTTTCTCCAACTCATCTTTTTGCAGCTGCGGGTACCGATATGGACGAACGGCCACCGGCGCCGTGTTTGGGAGCGTGGATGCGGTGATCACATGGGCGTGGTGGAGGCAGACTGGTGGGCACGGCGAACACGTCCTCGAAGGACGAGAGGAGGCGTTCCAACATCGCTCCCGCGCTGGCGGATAGAGTGGATGCGCCGTAGACCGGACGCCGAGCGCTGCGGAACCGATGCCGCCGTAACACCCGAAGTCCCTCCGCGCCGAATGCCATGCGTAGATCGCCAAGTCCCACAAGATCGACCCGCTTGGCGAGGAAGGGAACGCCCGTGGTCAGCGTCATAGGCGCCCAAGGGAATGGCGAGCGCGCACCGTAAACCGCTGATCGATATGGATGTTGAGGTCGCGGAAGCGGCCGGCACTCGACGCCGTCCCCCCCTGGCCACGGTGACCCCGTGCGGCGCACGGGCGCTGGCGCCCGTATGGAGGCGGTAGGCCATGGCGTTGCTAACGGTTTTGGGTCGAGCCCGAGTCCAACAGTGGCAATGAACTCGGGCGTGACCAACGCTGACGACTTGCATCGTCCTCGCGGATCCCAAAGAATGGCGTGGGAGGGAGATGACCGCTTGGTGGTCTCTTTCGGGGCCGCTGGTCGCGTCCGGCTACTATCATCATCGAATCGGCGTGCTCTTCCACCGTATAGTCCGTGACCTCAAGGTAGAACAAAGCCATATATTTGTGGCCCCGCACATAGGGTTCATCACGCTGTAGCACAACCCTTGTTTGCGCCGCTCCGCCATCTGGTCCGGCATAAGCCGCTTGAACGGCTTTGGCGGCAGGTTGATTGGTGTCGACGCCGTGGCCGAGTGTGCCGAAAGCCGAAGAAGGGCGCCCCAAGGCGCGACCCCGGATGACTTGGTGGCGCTCGGTAGGGCCGGCAGCTGTGGAGTGTTCCGCCGTTCGTAAGCGCGGGCCAAATGCACGACACGCTGTAGATCTTGGGGATCTTGAAGCTCGACGTCGACTCGGACGGACTCCAGCAGACCCCCGGTGAACAACCGGGCCTGCTACAGTGGCGCCAAGGGACCCGCGTGAGCGAGCCGCGCCAGGAACGCTTGTGCATAGGCCTCCACCGACGACGTGAACGGCAGACGCGCCAGCTCGGCCAAGTGATTGGTCGTGAGCGCCGGCCCGAACCGCTGGTGGCAGAGGTGCTTGAAGGTGGCCCAATCCGCGGCGCCATGGGTCCGCTCCAAAGACCACTGTACCATTGCCGCGCCACCCCAGTGAGGTGGAAGGAGGCCAACCACACTCGTTCCCCCGGCGGTGTTTGCTGTGCCCGGAAGAATTGCTCACATCTGTTGAGCCACCCCAGGGGGTCCTCCTTGCCATCGAAGGTGGGAAAGGTGAGCTTATGGAAAGGGGGGGGACATGGAAACCCCGTGATCCGGCGGGCGATGGGGCCGTGGTGGTGGAGTGCCGCCGGCGCTGGCCATGGGTAGGGTCATGTTCATGATCTCCGAATAGGACGACACCGGGAAGGGAATGGGAATTGATCCGGGTGATGGGAAGGTCGCGGGTCGGTGCTTGAGGGTGGATGTGATGACAAAGAAGCGGGACGAAGGTGGCGGCCGGTGTGGGAGGGGGAATGGCATGGTCGGGTATGATGGCGTAGTCATGATCTCTAAGAGGATCGGGCGACGGCCGGCAAGGCCGGGATGCCACCATAGCCGAAGGCCAAATGGCAAGACGGCCGCCGCCATTGGCATGGAGCGACCTTCGACGGTGGCCGGGCAGCGAAAAGTCACCCACCGACGCTGCAGGCCGAGATGGCGGCGGTGAGGGCATGGAGGGCGTTGGGGTATGGCGGTGTATCGCGGGCTATTATGGGTGCGTGATGGTTGGACGATGGCTCGAGAGGAGACCACACCGGCTGGGCGGCGATGGCGCCGAGAGACGGCGGGCGGTGGTGACGGAGATCGGCAACCGGAAGTGCCCGAGGTAGCCATGGAATCCGATACCAAGTTGTTATGGCTTGTGGAGTTTCGAGTGGGTAGGAATGATCGGGGGCGGCCGGGTCGATATCCCCTACGAGGTGTCGGAGCCGCCGTGGTCGACGGCGAGGAGAACGAGAACGAGAGACAACAAATGACGATGAACAAAGGCCGAGAGAGATAACTCGCCTCGCTGCCTTTCATAATTATCAAGTTCGGATACTTATACCACACACCCTAACAATCCTCTCCCTCAATCTTAGGAATTACAAATGCTAAACGAATTGACAAATTAAATAAATGAGATCCTCGAATCTTAGGATCGGATAACCGAAGTCTTCAACAAACTCGCAAGACCCGCCCGTCGCCATGCACTCCCGGCCCGGCCGCCTTCTCCCCGCTCTTGCGCTCTTAGCCACTCTTGTGGCCGCGCCTCCGGTACTGATTTCCTGTCATAACATAATGATTCTAGATCCTTACAGAATAAAAGAGATATGGACTTGATAGATGGCATGTTCTTCGGGGACAAGAACTGGTCAAGATTTTTCACCCCCTTGCATTCGGCAAAATTGTTATATAAGTGAGGTGTGTGAAGGCAGGGGCTGAAATGCCATTGCTGCAATTGGCACTGCTGCTTGCATGCTGACCGGTTGAATCAACTTGTGTGCCACCAGCAAAGTGGGGATCGATAAAGTTTGGCCAAGCAATGGCAACGGGAAAGCTCAAATCTTCTTAAATTTTGTAGGTCTCCTGGATTAAACCAACTTGGTAGCCTATTACCCCAAAAACCGTCGACTTTAAGGCATTCAATTCTCTCATTAGGGCGCAAGCTGTCAGTCACTTCATTGTCACCAGGTCTCGGCATCTGAGTTTTTGTAGACTGTCGCCAGTTTAGCTCTAATTCCTTGAGGTATTTCTTGTCAACGAGCCTAGCCTCAGCAGCATCTTCCTTGCTCTTCACATTTTTAACAGATGTTATACATAGTGTTCCTCTGATCTGATTCATGCCCTTCAACTCAGCAATTGACGACCCTTCCTGATTCCCAACTGTAAAATAGCTCAAGTTTCGAAGGCAAGATAGATTTCCTAGGTGAGGCAGCTTCGATAAGGAAATAGAAGCACATTTTCGCAGTGCTAGTCGGCGCAAGTTGATTAGCTTAGTTACATCCTTATGAACTGTTTTTATACCTGAACCGATTGCATCAACAATTTGTAGGCTGTAAAGGCACCAGAATCTCTCTGGGAGTTCTTTTATAAGGCTGCAGGATATGTCAAGATAATGAAGGCTACTCAACTGACATATGCTTTCTGGTAGCTTCAGTAGCTTGCATCCTTTTAGGCTCAAAAACAGGATGTTAGACAGCTGACCGAACCAAGTGATCTCAGCATCCAATTTGAACCGAACCTAAGTGAACGCAATTTATTCAAATGCTGAATGTTTTTCATTGTGCTCAAGGATTTACCGTAGACCTGAACTGATATATGGCGAAACTCAAGTCCACGTGAGTAGCTCAAATCTGTCATCAACAAGCATTCATGCATAGAAACATGCTGTGCAGTATCATGGATCAAGTCATGCATTACATTTCTATCATGATTAGGGAACTTTGATCAGTTTGGAAAAGACACCGCCTCTCAGTTCATCCAAGTATCTGATCCCTATGTCTTCAAGGTGCAGGTTCCCCTGTGGTTCAACAAAGCCCTCTGCCACCCAAATGTCAACAATCTTATGCCTTTCGGTTATAATCTTTTGGAAACATGCTGCAAAATGCAAAGCATCTCCTAAGTTGAGGTCGGAGATACAAGTTACTCAGTCGAAGAGCAGGTAATATATCACCCTCTTGTTGTTCCTGCTCCCATAACTCATGATCATTTATGAAAATCCAATGTTCCTCATTCTGATTACTATTCAACAAGCGTCCAAGTGTTTTGGCAGCTAAAGGACTACCACACAACTTTGAAGAAATTCTTCGACCAATCTCTTGCAAGCGAGGATATGACTCTGGGTGCTCTCTACCAAATGCACATTTCTTGAAGAATTCCCAAAATGCATTGTCGGGCAATCCTTTGAGTTGGACAGGCTTGCAGTTGCTGGTTGCGACAAGCTGAGCAATGTTTTCATGCCTTGTAGTCACTACGATCATGCTGCCTTCAAGTCCATCCCTCAAATATGCGTAAAAAGACTCCCATTGCCGTTGGTTCATCTGCGAAATGTCATCCAACACCAAAATGAACCTTATGCTCTTCAGCTGCTCCTTCATTTCTGCTTTAAGGTCAGAACCACAGGGTAGGTCAGAGTTTGAACCAGAGATGGTCTTGAAAATCTCATTTGTCATCCTTTCAATGTTAAAAAAGTCCGAAACACAGACCCATATCCTCTCAGTGAAGTGAGCTTGCACACTTTCATTGTTGTAGATGAGTTGAGCCAGGGTGGTCTTCCCCATCCCGCCAATGCCAAAAATCGGCAAGACAGGAACTTGGCTGGTGAAGGAGTTAGTAATAGTCTCTGCGAGTCGGGTGATACTGCCTCTGTTGCCTTTGAGTCTCTTGGCTTATTTTGTGCGTGGATGCGAGGGCACCACGGCCTGTTGCTGCTTTGCTCTTTCCTCTGGACCCTGCAGGTGTACTGTCCATAGTGAGTGGCATGTGCAATTGAGTGATCACCTGATTAAATTCATCCTCACGGTCAATGGTCGCAGTCACACCCAGCATCTCCATCAGTTGATCCCGTTCTGTGTCACGGCCATACACACTTGAGAAGCCGTGATGACTTCAGTGGTTGTTGGCATGAACTGCACAGACCCAACATGATCAAGACCCATGGAAGATAGCTCTTTCTCAACCAGAGCCATAACCCTGTCGAGCTTGTCTTGGGCGTCCTTTATCCTTTGAATTCTAATGGCAAAAGTTATAGTGTTTTTCTTAACAGATGATATGATCTGATCTGACCTGCCCTGCTCCTGCCGGCGTCCTCAAACTTCTGCTGCAGCTCCCTGTCTTGGTATTCGCGGAGAAGGTCCTCGGCATCATAGGTGGCGTGCTTGAGCTTCACGAGAAGGGCGCCCAGCTCCACGCCTTGAACATGCCCCATTCGCTGCAGTGATGAGTGATCGAGCAGAAAGCAGCTTGTTCTTGAGGCAGTCCTGCTTTCAAGCGCTGCAGCTCAGTCGGGCGCTTGGACCATGCCCATGCCGACTGACCAGAAGCCATTCACTATATCCATTCTCAAGCTGCACTTCGGGTCGCGCGACTGAGGAACTGAACTGATGGCAGCTCGCCCAGCCGATCTCCTTCGATGCAGCTGCTCGAGGAGTCGGCAGAGAGATCTCAGGGAGAAAGGAGAAGGATCAAGTGGCGTGGACGTGGGCACCCAATGTGTAAAGGCACATAAAACTTCTTGGTGCCCCTAAGCTCATCTACGCCAACGCTATAGCAAGCTTGCTGGACCTGTCCATATGATCAAGGCCTCAATGCACGCTAGCGATCATTTGTACATTTCCTGTTGACTTTGAAGGCAGGAAAGTTCAACGAAACCAGTGAGAACCACCCCCACCGAATCATGATCACGACTGTTTAGTTTAATATCTGCAACATGTTAGAATAATAAAAATGTCAACTACAAATACAAGAATGAAAACTTTTAAAAGTGAAGGGCATCTTGGTTTTGGTTGTCTTCCTACTCCACCAGGATTCCAGGGAGGGACCTATTTGCAGCACCTACTAATTGGTTCAGGTCGATAAAGAAGTGTAATTGGTTCGAGCCATCTGTGTAACCATCATTTCCAGGAAGAATTGAATCGATGCTCTGAAAACGTTGTTGACAAGCAATTCTAGAACTTTAGCAGCAAAGAGCATGTTAACTGACATGAGTTTTTAGACGGTTAATTGTCAGCATAGCAGATCTCAGACAGTCAGGCTTCTAATCTGGCGCCAGGTGACCCACTGACCCGGGAGAGCAGAGCTCGAGGGCCGGCTGTGGAAATTGGAATGGAGTACGTAGATAACAACATGAAACCCAGATACAGAAGTAAACTGCTCGCCTCGAGATGATTACCGAGGCTCGCCGCAATCTTCCCGCCGCGGATTAGACTGTTGGCAACGGTGGCGCTTGGCGCAACGGCGGCCGGCCCCACCGCACCCCGCCCGCCCCGCCTCGCCTTCCCCTTCCAATACTAGCACCATTGAGCAACCCAGCGCTTCCTAGATGTGTGCCGAGGTCGCGGCCGTTACGAGCCGGCGCGCGTCTGTGCGCGCGCGCCGCCGAGGTCGCGCGTCGTTTGGCGGATGCTTTGCCGCCGTAGTGGTCGCCGCCTTTTCCGCATATGCTTTGTCGCCGAGGTTGGTCCGGGCGGATGCTTGGCCGCCCGGCTTATCTAGCGGATGCTTTGCCGCCGTTGTCGCCTTTCCTCCGACGGATGCTTGGCCACAATCTTCTAGCGGATGCTTTGCCGCTGTGGTCGCTATGGCTCGATCGCGCTAGCTACCCCGGTGTTGTGTGGTCTTTTAATTGTAATAGGTTCAGCCGTCGAGGTTGTTAGTTGGAGGGTCCGCCCCATCCCTCCTCTTCGCTTTCTTGTCGCTTGTTTGTGTCCGGGATTTCGTGGGTAACCCGAGGGTTACTCGTGTCTCCTCTTGTAACCTGTTACCGCCTTTTTCTTCGGCCTTTCTTAATGCAATACGGTGAAGTCCCGATTTCAAAAAAGCAACTCCGCAAAAGAGGCCCCAAAAACAAAGCCCCTACTTTTTTTTTGGGTGCTTCCCCTACTTTTAAGGGTCCTGTGTTTTCTAGTCCGAACTCCAAAGAAAATTCCCCAAAAACAGCCCCTACTTCTTAATTCCCCTATTTTCTCACCCAAGATATGTATAAGGTACTTGAGAACATCATAATATAAAAATAACTTACTTAAACAATAACGATAAAAGCACCACACCTAAAATTACAAATAAAATATGATTTTTTTAATTCAAATTCAAATACAATTTTGGTCCGAATTTAATGATAGCCCGATCACAACATAATCCATACCAAAGTTTGCAAATCAAATAGCATAATCATGAAACATAAAAGTCGAACAAAAGAATTAACTTGCGCCATGTCGCGCCCCTCAAATGCTCCACTAGATCATTTAGAAGTTTCTCGTGACCAAATGGCCAAGATAGGAACCGTATGCATGTTCAGAAAATCCAAAGCGATTGGAACTTGCTTACCTTTGGACAGGATGGAGCAGGGTCACGTCCGCTGGTGGCGTTGCCCCTTCTTGAGCTCACGGATCGATGGGGATGGCAGGGTGCTGGTGACCGATACAGTGCCAGTTCCTTCCCGTAGATCTAGAGTTCCAGCCGCGTCCTTCTTGTGGGCAGACCGGGAAGGGGCTAGCTCGCGAGCACAACTGTAGTGGCGGGGAGGGAAACGACTGGGAGTGGAAGCAGCTGGGGAGAAGGAAGAACGAGGCGACGCCGGTCAGCTCTAGCAGATCCGGCGGCAGCGTCTTCTATCCTACTCGCAGGAGTACGGGAAGGGGCCGCGCGTGTGCTAGATGCAGGGGAGAGGAAGCTCTGTGCGCGAGGCCAAAGGGATTTGCGGGCGGCATGTCGACGGCGAGGAAGCAGAGGGAGCGGGAAAGGAAGCGGCGGCGCCGCCCGGTTTGGTCGCGAGCGGGAAGAAAGCCCGCGCGAGGAAAACAGGCGAAACAGAATTTTCGGGGCTCGCCTAGACCCAACAAAAATGGGGTACGGAGGGTGGATTTTGTTGGGCCAATAAATTTTGGGTTTGGAGTAGGGGCCTTGCTGGAGTTGATTTTTGGACCTGAGCCCCAATATTTAGCTATTTATCGCCTGAGTAGTGCTGGAGTTGCTCCTACGAGCGGCTGGGGAAGCGGCAGAGAGAGGAGAGGGCCGGGGGCAGGGGCAGGGCAGGTCTTCTCTTCGTCGCCGCAGTGGCGGCCACCGCAGCGGCGGCCATCGGCGCCTCATGGGTGTTGCTGATGGGCCGACGAGTGAAGGAACATCGTGGTAGTTGGGCCGTGGGCCTCAATCACCCTTGCGCTAAGCTGAGTAGTATTAGGCCCGACGAGGCTGTTTATCGGCCCGGCAAAATAAAAAGACGCAGTGCTGGGATCGATCTTTTTTGAGCGCACAGATGAGTTTCTTGGAATTTCATATCGGAGTCCACAAAATATATTCCACCAGGTTTTATTTCTCTGATTCTCTCAAAATCATATTGAAATATACAGTACAAGCGATTGTTTCTTACCAGGGACCCGAACTACAAATATATTATATATACGCAACTGAACTGCAAATATCTACACAAATTGCAATATTTGTTTTTCTTGATCATCTTCTTATTCACTCTGGCCTTTAACTTTTTTTTTTTTTTAGGGGATCCGGCCTTAACTTAAATCCTCATTCTCGGATGAGTGGAGAACCTTTCGGCCTTTCCTCCCTTTCTGCTTGGTTAACCTGGCACCGGCAGCAGCACCTCATCAGATCCATTCAAACACTGCGTTTACAGAACATGCGACGTCTTCTTCAGGCACACACTGCGTTTCCTTTCAGTCCCATTCAAACTGACGCTCACAGCCACCCAGCCATTGCCCAGGACAGGACAGATTCACCAAGGGTTGCCTGCCAACAACATCGGCCGTCCATGTCTTCTCATATTCACAAAAAGAAGAAGCAGGAAAGACTGACACAATTATGAAATGGAAGGGCAAAGCGCTGCTCTGTTGGGCAATATGTAAATTCTATAGTCTGTAAGAAATAGATTTTCTGTCTGCCCTATGCTAGGCTTACCTGTATATCGGACCATCGCCTCTTAATAGTGTCGAGATAAAAAGTACTAACAACAAACTGTTACAAGATAGAGCATTTACAGAACAGCATGTACAACCATCAGTTTATCAGAATATATTGCTCTGTTTTCATCTACATTTCACAATTGATAGTACATATTTTCTGCAAGACCTGTCAGATACTTAAGCGATCCACAATGATGCAGCAAAACTCAAAAGAATATTAACATATTGTGAACTACATATGTCACGGCTAAGGACAGAGGCTTAGGGATATATCTAGAAGCTATGCACAATGCCTCAGTGACACTTGCATCTCACCCTCGTATTGAGATGCAAGTGCTTGTGGATCTGCTTACAAAAGGCTTACCACACCGTGTGCTCGTCAGAGAACACACCGTCGACATGGGTTTAAGGTATAGCCTATGATTTCGGACAATAAAGAGCCCAAGGTTAGTGAATCTATTTTAGGTCGGAGAAGTGTATTGTAGCTGTTGAATCTATCGGCGATCGATATTACGATGAAACATGCTCCATGCATTATTTGTAATGAAAGCAAAGTGAAAAGGAATTTATGTTAAAGTTTAAAGTCATAAAGTATATGGTGAGAGCAAGGGGGAGAATGCTAGATTTATCTCCACCGGACTTGGCCCAACAGCCATGTCGGGCTCGATCTCGCAGCCCCGATCGGGGGGCGCCCAGCCCAATGACATGGGCGGGTGGCCCCCGTCGCACGCTGCCTATCGAGGAAGTGGGGCCACGGACTCGGTTCACGAGGTTCACCACCAAGCGCCACGCCCCCCCACCGCCGAACCCTAATCCGATCCGGAGGGTAGCACCGCCGGCGACGGGAAGCCCACCGCCTTTGCCGCCGCCATCGGACCGCAACATCGGCTCCACCGGGCGGACTTCACCGACATCATCACGACATCAACACCGCCATGGCTTCCTCATCCCCAAGCCCAAAGGTATGTGTCTCTACTCTCCTCCCTCTCTATCTTGAACTCTCCCTATGATGATCTATGTCTTTTTATACCGAATAGAAGAGAAACCTAAATCACCAAATGAGAGAGAGAGGAGAACGTAGAACGTAATCAAAGCACCTAAACACATGGAAAAAGAACCTAAATCACCTAAATCATGGAAAGGCACCTAAATCACCTAAATCATGGAAAATGAGACAGAAAAAAAACCAAAAAGCATAAAAAATCACCTCAGTTATGGAAAAGCATCTAAATCACCTAAAAGAGAGGAAAAACACATAAATTTGGTTTTAGATCTGCTTTTCTCTCCTCCATTTTGATTTAGATCTAGAGCAAGAGAAACCCCACTTTAATCATGGAAAAGAGAGAGGGATTAGGGTAGGAGAGTAAGAATCAACCTTTTATGTGCCATCCTTCGATAAATCCAAGAGCAAAACTCCTTCCCCTCTAAGAAATGGCCAATTTTAGGGTTTTGTAACTCAAAACCCTAAAAATAGAGGTGGAAACACAAGGGAAGAAGAAGGTGGGTGGCTACATTTATAGCCCAGCTTAACCGTGGCGGTTATATAACATAAACCGCCACGGTTAACAAAAAAACCACCACGGTCAATTGATTAACCGTGGTGTTTGTATAACAAAAACCGCCATGGTGGCGGTTAAATTTAAAAAAAACACCATGGTTAATTGATTAACCATGGCGGTTTTATGTCGTGGGGCTAGCTCGGCCGGCCTTGATTAACCATGGCATTTTTTTTCTAAAACCACTACTGTTAATGAAATGGAAGTGCCTTGCAAAAGATTTTATGTATTAGTGCGTATAGAAGTGAAAGAACTATGTTTGATGTGTGCACATGTGGTATTGCTTTGGGACCCGTGATTTTTGTGGGCGCCCCAAGCTTCCGGCCGAGCCCGCGCCACACCGTGTGACGAATGTCATGGGCTCGCGACTAGTTTTAGATTCACATTGATGTCCCCCGAGAATGGACAAACAAGGAGTGAAAAAGTTGTCCCTTAGCATCCCTCACGGACCACGCCAATAAGCTTGGCTACCGAGATCCGGGCCTCAAATAGCGATAGGGGCCCACACGCGCGCTCGAGGCGGAAACCTAGCCGGCACCGCCGCCGCTGAGTGCGCAGCCCCGTGGGCCGGTGTGGCACACGAGGATGGTGGCGGCAGGGGGAGGAGGCATGAAGCCCGAGGCGGGCGACAATGACTCTCCCGTGCGCCGCGCGCTCTAGTTCCTCCCCGACCGGATCCGGTCATCCCTTGCTCAAATCGTGCGCTTCCGTCGAGAGCTCCTCTCTCCTTTCCCCGTGATCTCCGCATGTCGGCGCCGGATCGTAAGCTCGTGGATGGTGCTGCCCGTGGTGAGAGACGGCTCGCCCCGCTCACCCAATCCGCCCCCACGCCGGATTGGGCCTCCTCGCCCCAGGCAGGGGCTCCGCCGACGCGGCCCGCCGCCCACCACAAGATCCTCGATATCCTCCCTCTCTTGACGCCGGGTGATCGCGGGCGGACGAATCCGCCATCTCGGGTCCACCGCCGAGATCTACCCTATCCCGCCCTCCCCCGACTGGATGGGGACCGGTGGACATGGGATGCCCGGGCGCTACCGCAGTTCATGCCGCTTGGCCGCCTCGTGGCCACATCTCGGGTTGGCTCTCGGGAGGGAGCAGGGGCGCAGCTTTGACGCGAAGCGAGCCGCCTTGAATGTGGCAGCGCACCTACTTTCTTTAAGCTCGTTTTGTAGGGCCCGGTGGCGGGCGGTACGTTGCCGCAGTTGGCCACGCTTGCTAGCGGGCGGGGCCGTGGTGCTCGTGGGCTACCTTTGCCGGTGCGCGCCTCCCACCGCCACGGGCAAGACCGATCATTTCCGCACGCTGTGGCGGTGGCCGCGAGGCGTTGGTCGGGTGCTCACCTCCCACCGCCGCGGCGAAGTCCAAGAACGGCCTCACACGGCAGCATGGCGACGACCAACCAGACATTGGTCGGTGCGCGCTTCCACCGCCGTATGCGAAGTCCGAAATGGCTCCACGCCGTGTAGCGAAGCCGACAAACCCATGTGGCTTTCGAGGCACGATTGCCGGTGTGCGCGCCCCACTATCGCGGCGAAGTCCGTAACGCCGCCGCGGTGTGGCGGCGACCGCAAGCAAGTCTGCGATCGGCTGGTCACAGCGCCCCATCAGAGCGCGAGCCGGAAACGCCCGCACAGCTGTGGCGGCGATCGACAAGCTACCATGCATCTCCTATTCGTTCTGCATGGATGTTAAAGAGTGGGCGCCCCCATCATCGCGGCGAGTCCACGAGTGGCTCCGCATGATGTGGCGGCCATTGGCTCCATCCCCGCCTGGGGAGAAAAGGTTTTGGGCGAAAGCTCAGCTTAGATCTATCTCGAGCCAAGACGAGATTTTCCTTGTTGAAGGCGCCACCGAAGAACCTTGTAGGCTGCTTTCCCTCGGCACATGGCTCGGGCGAAAGCCTCGCCAAGCTCCCGCTTGGCGATGATGGTTATGTTATGGCGTCTCTCATCTCCCCGAGGCATCGTTGAAGAGTTTTAGTATTTGGTGTAGTAGTCTCTGCTCTCGCTACTGTTTCTTTGTGATTTTACCATTTTTTTCGTCTTGGAGCTAGGGCGTCCTTTGATGTTGTTTTCTCTCCTTGAACCTTTTGTAGATCTTAAACGAGTCGTTTCGGGGCTTTTTTGAATATATATTCAGGTGGGGAGTAATACCCCCGGTGAAGGTTAAAAAAAATAGCAGATGGGATTTTCCTGTCCCACTTCACAGTTAGTTGGCAGGAGAAAAGATCTTTGAAATACCAACTCAACCATATAAAAAGATACAAAAAAAGGACGTCAGCATCATACAAGAATAGTAGCTTGAATGCACGACAACTATATTTATACATGGTGGTACTACTAGGGCTGTATCAGTACATGAAAACTCAAGGTATGACGTACGTCCTATACACACTCTGATGTCATGTAGGTACTAAGTACATGGTCTGTGTGGGGTGTTTCTATGTCCATCCCTAACATTCGCGCTGTCCAGTACATGCTTGGCGAGAGGGCACCAGAAGCCTCCCTAACCTCTCAGTCGGGAGTTCAGCTTCATTGTGTTTTATCAGCAGTAGCTCGCTCCAGTTACTTCGAATAGCCTTTTAGTTTGTCGGCCACTTGCGTCATGGAAGGTCTATCCTCTCCTTTTGATGCTCAAGCATTGCCCTGCAAGCTCAGAAACTTCTTGGAGCAGCTTCTCCATTTCAGTATCCATTATGCTAGTGTCCAAGATTTCTTTAACTCTATTCTCCTTCATTGCCAGCAGGAAGCATGATGCAAGGTTGCTACCTACCTCAGGGCCCTCGGAGTAAACTGCCTTCTTTTTCGTAATGAGCTCTAGAAGAACAACTCCGAAACTATAAACATCGCTCTTCTCCTGTCAGTTTCTGCTCTTGCAAGTACTCAGGATCTAGGTAACCAAGAGTTCCTTTAACAATAGTCATGACTTGATCTGCACCTTTGGGGAGCATCCTCGATGCGCCAAAATCAGACACTTTAGCTGTGTAATTGTCATCTAGGAGAATGTTTAGGGACTTCACATCTCCATGTACTATGGGGCGATTGGTGGAGATATGTAGATACGCTAGTGCTTCAGCAGACTCTTGAGCGATCTTAAGACGCACATCCAGCGAAACAGTGGGTCTGTCGTAGTGATTGCCATGAATCAAGTGATACAGAGTGCCATTTGGTATGAATTCGTACACTAAAATGGGCACTTCAACTTCTAAGCAGCAACCTAGAAGCCTGACCACATTCTTGTGGTTGATCTGGGAAAGTATGATAATCTCCTGCACAAATTCTTTTGTTTGGGCCACATTCATAACCTTTGAACGCTTCACGGCTACTACCTTGTTGTCCTTTAGAATGCCCTTTGTAAACAGTACCATGCCCTCCGGTTCCCGTTTCTCTGTTCTTGTCAAAATTATTTGTGGCCTTTTTGAGTTCTTCTTCAGTGAAAATTATCACCGTATCAACTTGTTTGGAAAGAATCTGCTGATATAATATCTGACCACCATTCTGCTTGAAGAATTTTTCCTTCTCTTTTGCCAACTTCCTTCTTTGGCACTTGACCACTAGAGTGAAGATAGAAATGATGAGGATCATGAAGCCAGTGGAAATACCTGAATGGATGCATGGTTACCAAGTTAATATCAATTCAACTAGCAGCACAGCCTTCAGTCGCAGTTGGCTAAGATTTTAGAGGCTACCATCTGCAATTTTTTTTTTATTTTGAAAAAATTCTACTATTCCGGTCTGATACTCTGAGCGAGCGTGAATCAAAGGTGCAAGTGTTTATCAGTTAATATTTTTATGAAAAAAATATACCTACGACAAATCTTAAGTGTGTTGTAATACTACGAGTAAATATGCAAAACATACCTATGACAAACTTCACCTCGTGCTGGCTCAAGGCAGGATTTCGTCCAGGCTGATTTGGGCTAGGAATTGGAGTGCAGGGCGTGGTCTTTGGATCATCACTCTGAGTTCCCATTGGGCATGAACAGTTGTAGCTCCCAATGGTGTTACTGCAGCTACCGTTGCAAGGATACAGCGATGGAGAATCACACTCATTGATATCTGTGATTTAACAAGCGGTCGAATAGTGGAACTTAACAGCCATTAAAAAGAAGGTAAACCGCAATTCACGAAGCATATTAGTACGTAGAAGAGATGTTAGAAAACAGTAAGCTGATGTCTGACCTTGGCACCCTCCGTCGAGGTACGGATTTCCTTGGTAACCTTGAGAGCAGATGCAGCGATAGCCTAGGCCGTTGGGCGCGTCAGTGCACTCGCTGTTCATGGCGACGCATGCGTACGATGAATTCATCTTCTTGGCTTGAGGACAGGCCCCGTCGCCAACAGCCCAATCGAGCACCATGGGAACCCCACTGCCCTTAACTCCATGCAAGTGCCCAAACCTCCTTTGACTTGGCATACAGGGCATCAAATTGGAACCAGCCCATTTCAGCCACGAAAGCATAGCTGCAGGGGCTGAAACTTCTGACAGAGGAGTAGTCCATGCCGTCCACTCTTAGGAACGAGATGGTCAGAGCGCGGAGGTTACCTGGGATGGAGGTCTGGCAGCAGCCCATGCCGGTGCACTCCGTGCCAGTGTTCTGATGCTATCAGCGCTGCAGAAGGAGCCGCACGCGCTAGTGTAGTCGTCGTGCTGGTTCTCCCCTTGGATGACTGCGATGGTGGCGCACCCGATCGCCGTGAACTTGTTCCTGGTGTTGGAGACGGCGAAGTGATAGGGGTCAATCCAGAAGCCACTCTCCGGGGCGTATACTGGGAGACGGGTGTTGCCGGTGTCGTTGTCGCAGCTGCTATATATGTACTTCTGGATGAGAACCTCGCCCTGGGCTTGATCGATGCGGAGGACCTTGAGGCTCTTGTTCTTGCCGAGGTAGGCCGCCCGTCGTCGTCGCAGTGGAGACCAAAGCCTGGCAGGAAGCAGCCGTCCATGGTGCTGAAGCCGAACGGGTAGGGGATGCTGGTGTTGCCGCACTTGTCCGGGCAGTCAGGCCGAGCCACTGGGCTGCCGTTCCCAGCCCCGTCAGTTGCAGTGGTAGTAGTACCGTGCAGCAGTACTAGTAGTGCCACTGCTACTAGTAACGATTTCTTATTATTGCCTGCGCTCGACGCATGGAGACAAGTAAATTATGGTAAGCAAATTATATATAGATATGTATGTGTGTGTACACATAGATACATAAAGATAACGAAAACCTTACCGATGGGCAGTGACCAATATGCCATGCACCGTGTACCCATTGGTTGGTCTCTTTGCCAGAGCGCTGAAGACGGGGAACAGACAAGAGTTCAGCGTGGCCGCGTGCCGGCAAATAGAGTTCCTGAGCTTTCCTCGCACGGTTGGAGCAGAGCTTCCGTTTGCTGGCCTGATACATTGATAATATCGTGTAAATAAACGAGTAGACTATATATATAATATATATTGTGATGCCGTCGACTCGACCTTTCCTCTGGGCTCCATTTCATGCCGTGTTTGGGGTGGGGGCCTGGAGAGAGACGACTGACGACCGCTGGACAAAGTCTTGTGTGCCTACCGGTCTACATATACTTTGGGAACACGGTGGCGAGCTTTGGAACTCTGCAACTCTGCTCGCTACTCACCTTTGCCATGTACCAGTCAGTAGTCGCTTTGTGCCCTTTCACTAGCAGGTCAAGCAGTCAACCAGACGGTTCGAGCAGAGTTCCTTTCGCTGCCCTGGCATATATAGGCCCCCGTTTGGTATGGCCCCACTTCACCGGTGAAACCAGTTTTGGGGTTTCAGCTTCATAAACAACTCTATCGGTAGAGCTGAGGTCGTTTTGGTAAATCGCTTTATCAAAATAGCTCCACATAGAGTTCCTTAAAATATATTCTCACGTAACACCATATAGGATGAGGTATATAT
Organism: Hyparrhenia diplandra; assembly: GCA_015847255.1. Lineage (NCBI taxonomy): Eukaryota > Viridiplantae > Streptophyta > Magnoliopsida > Poales > Poaceae > Hyparrhenia > Hyparrhenia diplandra. The sequence continues at coordinate 12,984 of JADLZK010011598.1, read as the reverse complement.
GTGCATGCAGCCCGAGCCCGGTAGCACGCCCGCACGGAGATTCGCCCGCCAAAGCACGGCACGCACGGCCTCCCACCATGCCCCGCCCGCCCGGCCCGTGCAAGGCCGTGCTCCCGGCCGCCACCCCAGGCACGAGGCCCGTCCACGTGCACGCCCGGGTGGCCCGTGATTTAAATCCCAAACAACAGCCCAGAAATTAGGATGTCCCAAGCAACAGGCCTGCCCATAACACCAAGCAACCCTAACACCCCAGCGCCGGGACCCGTGACCCGCCTCACGCAGCCCCACGCCGCTTTCTTTCCCCGTCGCCCCCGCCCTAGTCCCTATGCGGCGCCCCTACTCCCGCCGCTAGCCGCCGCCGCGGGCTCAAACTCCGGGGAGGCTGCTGCCACGCATGAACTCCGGGAGGCCGCCAGCGCGCATGAACACCGGGAGGCCGCCGCCGCCGCATGAACGCCGCTGGCGTCAAACTGCCCGGTGGCAAGACACGACCTCTCCACCGGCATGGGCGGAGCAGCTCCATCAAGGGCGGGCGCAGCAGCCCCCGCCGCCGACAGCAACTCCTCGCCAAGACGGGCGGCACGGGCGGCGGGCGCGATCTTCTCCCTCCCCGCCTCCGCCATCTCCCGCCTCGCTCCCGGGCGGCTCCAGCTCGACTCTCGCATAGTAGCACGGCGGCAGCATCGCCCGACGTTCCACGGAGCAGCCTCGTGCCGCTACCTCGCACGGCACGCACATGGCACGGCACGGCCGCACGCGATGGCGCGCATGGCACGCCGGGTCCGTGCGGCACGGCAGCACAATGGACATCTATAGGATGAGGTGAAGCTAGAAGAAGCCACTATTTTTAGCTTCTTCTCACCCCAAAACTCTCTCGCGAAAGCACGCTTTTAGTAGGGGCTTCATCGGTGGAGCCATTTTATTTTACCCCGCTTCACGGAAAACGCCTCCAAACGACTGCTAAAGTTACTGTAGAAGCCCTCCCAGGGCTACAATGACATCAATCATATAAACGCGTACTCTCTCTCTCTCCTCTGTGGCCTGTGGGCTCCATTTCATGCCGTGTGTGTTTGGTGGTTGGGGGCCCGGAGAAGACTGACTGCAGGACAACACCTTTTGTGCTTGGGCGGGGCGGACTAGAACGATTGCTAGGAAGAAGCCGCAGCAGCTGCTGCTGCTCACACTTTGCTACCTATGACTACTTACTAGTTACTCGCTTCCGTTTCACTAACTGGCAAATCAACCCTCGTTGTTCTGCTACAAACTCTAAAGAATGCATCGATGTGTGCGTTATTGCTTCAGTCTCACAGACGATAAACTTCATCTATGGAGGCTGCAGGGTAATGACGGGTAATGACCAAGTAAGGCATGCATGCATGGTATATGCAATCCGTTGGCTACTCGTCGGCAAAGGAAATCTACTCACCATGTGGATTTGTTGAGTTCCGGCTGTACAGCTCAAGCACCCGTGTTTCCAGCGATCGGAGTTCACCGTGCCCCGCTTTTCTGTGGTTGGGGTCGATCGCCTCGCTCATTACATTCCTCCCGCAGCGAGTTCTGGTTTCGTTCCCAGCAAAGGCACCGCGTCTCCAGCACTCGCCGTGGAGACTGTTGCTGATGTGACCGGACACGGTTGTAAAGCTCACAACGAGTGCTAGGAAAAACCGACCAGCTTGGCAGCTAGCTTTAGGCGACTAATAGTCCTCTGTGCAAGCTAGTCGGCACAAACGTGACATCCACGTAGTCGTCGTTGAAAAAAAAGAGTGTCCCGTAAAGAAACATTGACTAAGCACTTTCACAATAATTTCTTTTAAGACCGGCTATAGCTTTCGAAAGATCAGAAAAGAAGAACCCGCCATAGCCACACCAACACACCACACGATTTTTTCTCCTGCAGAAAATCAATCTGCGAATTTCTGAGTCCTCTTATGACCGAGAGTTGCCCTCCGATCGATCAGACGGTCCAGTTTCCCAATAGGTTGACAGTTTCTTCTCCACTGCATCTCCACCAACCATGCCGTTGTGGCTTCTTCTTCTCCGATAACCAAGCCCTGCGCCATGCTCTTCGTTGGTCTCCAGCGGCCTCCCCACCACCGGATCCCTCCCATCCGCTGCTCCCCGCGCTATAATCTGGCTCCACAAGAACGTCGTCAAGGCGCCCCTGCCCGACACCACCCAACCAGCCACCATTTGCCGCTTCCCGCGGCTAGTGACACCAAGGCTGCTGTTGGCGGTCCTTAACTCCTACAATCAACTTCCAATTCGTGCATAAAACCCACTTAAATAAACACCAAACTTAGCATTAGGGCTTACGACTAACAAATTCCACAAGTTTTGGTGAACAAGTGTTCTACAGGACATATGTCAGAATAACAGAGATGCTCGAAGTACACATGAAATGTAGCAAAACACCATACGACGCGAGCACAAGGGGGGAGAAGGCATCTGGACTACCTACTTGTGTGTATATTTAGGTATTCATCACGTGACTTGGTGTACATGCATACATGAGTATACGGTCCTATGCAAGGGTAGACGGAAATGGGTATTCCTAGTGTTAGTATTATCTACGAAAATGTGACTAACATATAAATACAAAGCATAACATAAACTAGAATAGAAATAGGCACCAAATATTAGGGAGAATGGTATGAACATGTAAAGCATGATTTTAGAATATTTATGGTGGAAGAATCAATTAGTTTGGAGTTAGGATGAAGGAGATATCAGTTGTCAAAGTTCAATAGGGAAAACGATACGGAGAATATAATTTAGGAATTAATTATGGAAATTGGGATAACGAAAATGGGATGTAAATGCTGGGTAGGATCTAGGGTGTTAGTTTATTTTCTGATGGAAGGAAAATGGATTTTCACTCCTTCATGTACAATTACTGGGTATGCGTAACAAATTCCCTTGACAGAGTGGCTTGCGGTGCGGGTCCAGGACTGTGTGTGCTGCCTATTGTCACTGTGTTGTGGTCCGTGCCTTTCTATGCTCGATCTAGAGACTAGCTTCCTCCCTTACTTCGGCTCATGTGGACCTCGTCCACTCAGAAAAAAGGGAAGGAGGTAGACCTCTTGTGGCTGACGGGTGGGATCCAAAGCACGATGTGGCCCAGTGGCCTTGGGCCCTTGGTCACCTTTGGTCGTTCCCCAACCCAATCCACACAGAATAGAGAGAGAGAGCGAGGGGAAAAGAGAGGGAGGGAAGGATAGAGAGATGGTGGTGGTGGTGGGGGGTGGGGGGGGGGAGGTGGAGGGAGCCGGAGTTCTAGGTTTCGCATGGTGCCCGGTTGGTGGGGGTGACACAGCCGGCTACTTGCGTGGCTGGCTGCGCGATCCTCTCCGTGTGAGGCTTCGATGAAAAGTGGCAGCGGCGAGTTGGGTCGCCGTTTCCTCTCTGTTGTGTGGCCCTTGTGGAGTTGGTGGTGGCGGCCGCCGCATGTCGACGTCCCAATCCGACCGAGCGGTATTGATGGGAGCTCGGTTGATGCCTCAATCCAACCGAGCCGGAGCTTTCATGTTTTACTTGTTATTCCATCCGCCGGTTTCTTAGTTGAGTTGTGTGAGTTGTTGGCGCTCGTGTTGATGTCCCAATCCAACCGAGCGGGTTTTCATGTTTAATTTTTGCCATCCGAAGTGGTTGTTAGTGGTGTGAGTTGTAAGTCGAGTAGTAGGTGGATGGAACACTCCCAAGTTGAGTCGAGTGGGCGCTAGTTGTGGCGCGAAAGTTAAGTTGATTTGATACCAAGGTGTGCAGGGTGGAGTAGGTGCCCTCCACACTTGTATGGTTTTTCGGCCCGTTTCCAGCCAAAAACCGGGCTAGAACTTGCCTTTTCCTTTATTCGCCTAATAGAAATCACGGCAAAGCTTTTGCCGCCCTTTCTAAAAAAATATCTAGGCGTAGTCGGGTTAGAGCATTCGGCAAATGGGCGGTTGGTGAGGGAAGGAGCAGAGAGGGAAACGGAGATAGGAAGGGAAGAGGATGGGGCACGCCATGCGGCGTTCTCCAAAGACAGAGAGCATAGGGTGAAGAAAGAGAGAAGTAGGGGCGCCAGGCTCCTTTGCGTGGCCTCGACTCTTGATTCACTTGCTTCTCGCTCCCCTTTGTAGGCCTCAACTCTTCGATTCCTTGCTTCGCTCCGACCTTGCTTCCGTGCCTGACCATGGTCATGGCCATGGCTATTTATAGCCGGCGGGTGGTCACGAAAAAGTGGTGGCCAAGTGAAATATCTCCGGCGGCGAATCAGAGGTGAGCTGTGTAACACCACGAATTTTGACCATCAAAGAAAATCACTAAAAATTTGAACTTTTTTAAAACAAAGCCATGTAGTGTTGGGATGAGCCCGAAAGCGTGCCACCCCGAGAGAATGAGAGAAAACCGAACCACCGCCGAAGGCGAGCTAGAATTGTATTAACTTTGTTCTCCCTTGTCCTTACACTTTGCCTCCTAGGGGCTATTTATACACATCCGTATCTCTTTACATGACCAAACACCCTCAACCACTACGATGCCGCCGGATATTCCTCGGTCGCCGTGGCATCTAGGTTCTTGACTCCATCCGCCCAACCGCCTCCTCGTGGGACCACTTGACGAGATCTCCCGCCTCTTGGTGGCAACCACCCGCTTCTCTGGCGGACCCCACCGAAACGCCACCGCAAAACCGAGTCGACCAAGTGAATCCAAACCGCCAGCGTTGCGCCGCTCGAGGCACCCTTCGCCCCTGGTAGACCAAGCGGCCTCCAATGGTCCTCCCGTTGATAGCCGCCATCCGAGAGACCAAGACTGGCGACGACGCCGCCGCAATCGGCCGATCGAGAGGGCGCCCGCTCGACCCTGCCTCGGGCTTGTCTTTCTTCTGCACCTATCCACCCGAAAAGGCGACCTTCAAGACTTGAACGAACCGGAGGTGGGGGAGAGGTCGCCCCCAACAGTGAGCCCTCCGGCCAGGCGAAAAACCGCCGCCAACCTTGATCTCGCCTCGTGATCGGGAAGAGAGACGGTTCGAAGAAACCCCCCCCGAGGGGGCGGAGAGAAAGAGATATTATTTTTTTTCGACCTTACGGTCTTGTCACGCCGGCAACCGCCGCCCTCGGGGTGTGTGCGTCCCCGAATCGCGAACCGTCGCGACGGTTGCATCGGAGCGCGCCCCGTACCGCTATAAAAAGCCCCCGGGCTTGCGGAGTCCCACCCCGGCATTTGCCTCTCGCTGCATGCAAGATCGCGATTTCCGGCTTTCGAGCTCCCGCCGGGTCCCGTTCTTTTTTAGCCCGCTTTCGCCTTCGCTCTTTTCGGGTATTGCCTCCTTTCACCTTTAATTGTCCATTCAACCGTAGTCTTGTTTTTTTTTTTTTCGGTTTTGTTTGCTTCCTCCCTCTTTCGCTTGTTAGGTTCTTTCTTTTTCAAAAATGACAGCGCTTCGCGACCGAGACCGCCGGCTTCGACTCGGTGAACCCCAAGCCCACGAGGGTTGCGGTGCCGAAATGTATGATTCTGCTAACCTCGGCCGAGAGCCGAGACTCGTGCAAGCGCCGGCGGTCATGGAGTTCAAAGAGGAGTCTAGCTTGGCGCCCGCTGAGAACGGACAAAGTTGGGCGAGAGCGAAGTTCGCAGCGAGCAAAGCCAGACAATACCGAGGACCGGGAGAATCTAATCCCGAGTGAAACCAAAGAGCTATCTTACCGGCGCTCCCGTTACCGACGCGAGCCTCGATGAGTATGTGATGAAAGGCTATATGGATTGGACCGCCGCCATTGTCGGGCCCCCGGAAGGAAAACCCCCCCCCCGGCCGCCAACGAGGCGGTAGTCTTCAAAGACTTTGTCGCCGGCTTCGCTTTTAAATGCAGGGCTTCCTCCCGGAGAGTGCGGAGAAATTTGACCGAGATTCAGCAGCCTAACTCCCCAACTCTCCTTATCGCCGCCTCGGCCTTCGTAATGGCCTTGAAGATGATGGGGGGCTCGCCAGCGTTTTCCGCCCATTGCTACAACTGCTTTATTAAGTCAAATGATATTGTAGAGCACCAAGCAAGTGGTGGAGGCACGATGACGGGCATGCACTTTCATTCCCCTAAAGAAAAGGACGTGCCATACTTGGTCCCCGACTTTCGCAACAAATGGCAAGACCTGACCGGACCCGACCGGTTTTACGCCTCAAAGAGCGGAGAAGCCGGAGGAGGAAAGCCGCCGAGGGCTACGAAAGGCAAAGTGGCTTGTTAGCCGACATGCTCCCCTTTTCGATGGTCCGTTCGCCGCCCGATGATCCAGAGATACCGGCTTTTGCCGTTCCCCTTGCCGCTTTCCAAGAAACCATCGAGCATCAAATTACCGAGACTTGGTAGAGGAATGGTTGGCCCTTCGAGTGTGGCCTCCTCCCTTCTCGACTTTTGAGTCGAAACCTCGTGGGAAGCAGGTATCACGGCCCTTTTCGCGGTCGTCGACTGCCCTCTGATACGAGTCAAAGCGACAATTTCGCCTCCGGGCCGTGAGCGAAGCCGCAGACGAGATTCTCGGTCTTTACTCAGCGAAAGAGCATGGGCAAAAACTTAAGCAACTGAGCGTCATGCCCAAAATCAACCGAGCCTTTGAGGCCATGTGTATATTTTCGGGCAAAGCGTCTGGATCCGATTGGCGGTATAAGGCAAGAAAGCCGAACGCCGGAAGACAACGCGCGGCCGAAAAAGACTTCGATTCGGCTCGCTTTGAAAGCAAGAAGAAGAAGAAGCCGATCCGCGCCGTCGGTGCCGAAAAGAAAGCGCCGACATGTCGCCGCCGGCCGACTCGTCGCCCAGGCTCCCCGGGCCGCAAGCCAAAGGTTTTCCCGGAGGAAGAGGGCTGTTCCGGCAGTGGGCGTACCGAAATTGATGATCATGTGTGTTTTTGAAGATTTGTGTCATCTGCTTTTATTCGGCATGTTGGCGCTTTCGTTTTTGACCATATGTCTTGTTTTGCGTATCATCTTGAGTGACTCCTGAAGACATGGCTCCGAAGGTTGACCCGAAGGCCGCCATGAGGAGTTCGCAGCCCAAAGCATCACGGGCGTGATTGGGACCAAACGGAAATCTGAATTGAAGGACACGGAGGGACATTCCCAAACACCCTCTGTAGCCTCGCGATGGGTCGACCGACAAGGCGCCTCTACGCCGACCCCCCCCGCTGCCCCAAAAAGGTCCGCTCGGTAAGTCCCGATTTTTTCCGTGAATGCTTGACGGTAACCCCAGTGAGATGACAAGCCGTGTGCTATTCGGGTACGGGGTTCTTTCGCTTGACTCCTGCCCGAAGATTATGGTGAGATGCGGGTGTACTCAGTCCCAGCTCTCCGTGGGGACACCAGTCCATCGAAGGAGAGGTCTTACCGATTGCTCGTGCTTTAGGTGCCGCTTCGATGCGCGAGTGATCGCTAACGTGGACCAGGCAAATCCCTTTCCTCCCCAGCGCCGAGGCCTCCGCCCCTCGGTGAGAGGTGCGCCGAATAGCTTTACCGCACCCGAGGTGGAGCAAGATCTGCTTGATTCCACATCCGCGGATAACCGAGGCGCCAACGTCTGCGGGGCCAATGTAAGTGCTCTACGCTTCGATTATCTATGGGATACTCTTTCTCCCGAATTCGCTATTAAATGTCGAAAAGTTAACCAACGAGGTGCAGGTCTGTTGGCTGCCCGAACGCCGGAGAAACAATTCCCGATGTTCGAGGCGACGCAGCCGCCCGGGATGGTGGAGTGCAAGGTCGTTCAAGCGAACACGGCCCGAAAAGAGGCGAGAAAGGGCTAAGGAGGCCAAAGACCGCGCCCAGGTCGCGGGAACCCGCCAAAGCGTGGAGGCCGAGGCGTCGGCGAGAAGGAGCGGGGTCTAAGGCCTCGAGGAATTTTCTTCTGGCCGCGGATGTGGCTTCGCGCACTCAGCGCCGATCTCCGGGCCTTTGGTTTCGACCGACGCCCGGGCCGTGGGCCACCGCCACGCAACTTTACAAACCGGTTAGCGGGCAGAGATCCAGGGGCCGGAGGGCGCCGTAACCTCTCGCCCGACTACGCCGCCTTGAATCCCCGGGCCCTCTCGCTTAACGCCGGCGACCACGGTGTTCTCGGCTGCAAATAGCTGGTGCCTAAGGAGTATGCTTTCATGCATCGAATGTGTCCGGATGAAGTCGCCGCCGAAAGCTTCTACGACACTTTCTCGGGTGCCGTGGCGGCCGAGATGTCGCCATGGTCCGGCGTTCGACCTTCGGGCGAGGTGACTATCCGCGTTGTTCGACTTTTATCGAGATACACCCCTACCTTTTTTGTGCTTTAACGTTTCGCTGTTTGATTTACTGCATCAACGAGGAGAAGGATGCCATTAAGGCGAAGTCCAGGCCTACATCCGAGCCCGCGACGGAGGAACGCCTTCTGGTCCTAAGAACCGAGCCCCTCCACGTGAGTTCCCCGGGACCTCCGGTCGGCCTAAACTCCCCTCCTACCGATAATGTAGAGTAGAGAATTATGGCACGATTGCTTGTATGGATTTTAAACGAATGTGCTGGAAACTTTGTACAACTCAGTGTGTGTTCCCGAGGAGGGGACCTCTAATTTGCCCAAGATCTCCCTTTGAGAATCGAGCGGAAGATTCGGGTGTTAGCGGTGCCTCTTGGCGCGCCTTTCGGTCTCGCCACCCCGACCGGATGGAAGAGTTTTTTAGATCGCGCTGTCGGAAAAGTGTCGCGTACTAGTTTGCTTGTTGAGAATTTTGGCGCACCTTTTAACCCCGGTTAGACAAAGGAACTTAATTAGGGCGCTTTTGTTGGAACCGGAAAGAGGAACTAACTGGATGGGACCGAGGGAGCCGTTTGCCCCTGGCACCGTTATTGTAAACATAATGTACGATCCCGGCGGTGACGGTAAGAAACCCCCTCTTATGCCCGTTTTGGGGCTGCGTCCGCTTTGTTTTGCTTGTCTTTGGAGATCACAAAAATACGATCAAAACCTTGTTTTGAAGAAACCCCTCCCCAACTTTGCGATGGTCGAAGACAAAGAGACGCTTGCAGATGAGTAATTTGATTTCTTATTTTTCGGTAAGGAGAGTGATATAAATTACATGCGAACAACTTCGGTTGCCGATGTTGGATGGCTTTTCGCTTTTGGTAATGTTGGTGCCGCAGCTTTTCCTGGATTCCCGACACGGCGTTCTTTTTGCTGGTGCTGGGATTCAGTTGGATTTCAGCGAAGCTTCAGCCAGCTGGCTGGCGAGTGGCAGTTATCGCTAGCACCGAAACCTGTGAGAGACTTCGACCTACGGGGCGATGGTGCCTTGTGCTGCCACATTGCACGAGTTGGAAGATGAGGCTAGCTCCTTTGCTCCGAAAGACCTTCCGATTTCAGTTGCGCGCTGCTGAAATTCTGGGAGTCTCTTATCGCCGGGATCCAAATAGGGCATTCGCACCCTTCGCGAGCGTTTGGTCATCATTCGGCTACTATCAACCCCAGTAGCGAACTGATAGAAGAACTGCCCCTCGACTAGTTCTTTCCTAGCGGCCACCAAGTTGTAGAATAGCTTCAGGTGGTCTACCTCCCCGTTGCACTCGCTCCTTCCCAGAGGCCTCTCAATCCTACTATTGCCTAAAGTGGCCCTAGCCTTTTAGATGGTTTAGAAACTGGACCACCTGAAATAGGTTCTCATCCATTGGCTAGCGGGTGGCTTCTAATTTTTTGTTAACTGAGGGAGAAGTGCTAGTATGGGTGCTGTTTTTATAGTTGCTATTGATGTACCATGGGTGTACTATATTAGGTGTACCTTAAAAGATAGTATAATGAAAACAATGCAATTAAAGCGGTGTACTCCACTATGCTTTTGATCATCTCCAGTCCTCGAATGTTCTCGGTTGAATGCGGAAGGTTCTGCATTAGTGGTCCCTTCTGAATGTGCTGAAGATTATGGCTAAATTTTTCGAATAAAAGGCTTGCACTTCGGCCATCGCAAAAACGCAGTTGTTTATGTTTCGAAGAAACCCCCCCCCCCCTTTGCGATGGCCGAAGGGGAATTCCAAAGAGATTTATGTTGCAAGGTGACTTTCCATTTTATTACACGTTTGCCCGTGTTGCTACAAAATTCGGTTACCGAATCTGGAAGATTTTCGCTTTATGATAATGTTGGCGCTACAGCTTTTCCCGGATTCCCCGACGACTGTCCTTCGATTGTGAGGTACCTTTGTCGAGCTCCTTTGCGCGGTGTAAACGCTTCGTGAACGAGCTGGCAGTTATCGTCGACAAGCAAGGAAAGCCGTTTGAACTCCGAGGTGCGAGCGCGGGCGCCTGATGCTACTGCATTGGGCTAGCTGGAACATGAGGCTAGCTCCCTCGGAGTTCCGCGAGACCTTCCATTTCAGTTGTACTACTAAAATTCTGGGAGTTTTTTGGTAACCGAGGACATCGGTGACCTTTGCTCCTTCATGCTCTGCGATCAACCCCAGTAACCGAACTTGGTAGAACTGTCCTGCTACTAGTTCTTTCCTAGCAGTAACCAGAACCAAATGTGCCTGAGTTGCTCTTTTTCGGGCTGCACCCACTCTCTTCCTGACGCTTCTCAAGCCTAGTTTGCCGGACTGCTCGAATGCATGGTTCGGAGGAACCCCACCCCGAACCAGACTGTCATCTCATGATAAGTGGCTGACCACTAAAGCTTTCTGCTTAGAGGAAACATATGCGTTGGGGTCTGTTTTATAGCCTCGTAACGTGTACCTGGGCGTACTTTTTTAGGTGAGCCTTGATGGCTGCCCGTCCTTGCCCCTTTTTTGTTCTGGGAGCATGACTACCTTATATTGAGATTAAGGTGTTTTCCCTAGGTATCCCCGAGAGTCACTCTATCGGGAAACCGAGAACCACTTGGCTCTTGTCCATAAGGGTTTCTTCACCTTTGGTTTAGCCTTTTGCGAAGGCGCATTTTTCCGGCTCCTAAGCGGCTTTCGTGACCTGTAAGGTTTCTTCACCTTCGGTTCAGCCTTGCGGAGGCACACTTTTGGCTCTCTCGCTTGGCTTTGGTGACCGTAAGGTTTTTCACCTTTTCAGCCTTGCGAGGTGGCACACTTTTTGGCTCTCCGCTTGGCTTTCGGCCGCTTGGTCGCTTTTGATTCTTTTTGGCCCTTTTGCCATGTTTGCTGGTTTTGGCAGCAATCTCTATTCTATAAACGCCGAATATGCAAAGTGATGTAAATCTCTTTGCTTTGGTCAATTGTTGGTAAGACTTAAGCTCAACTTTCTGGGAAGGATTTGTTTAAACGTATTAGCTAGTAGCTTTACACAGTCACGCCTCATTAAAAAACCTCACCCCACAAAGGCCTTCCCTTGAGGAAAAAGAGCGCTGGCCTCGTGAGTTCGGGCTTAATTGTGCGATTACACCAAAATAAAATTACAACTCCCCGGAGCGAATTGTTTAGGCGTAGAACCGGGCGCAGGTTATCAGCATTCCAAGTGTGGGTTAACTCCACAGCCTGCCTCGCTCTTTCAGCGAAACACGCCCGGGCTTGACAACGCTAGAGACTATGAAAGGCCTTCGTGCTATGTTGGCCGTAGCTTGCCCCCGCTGTCGTACGGCGTCGGGATAAGGACGGTAGGTCCCCCATGTAGATGCTTTTCCTCGGGGCACCTTCTTGTCTCTCCTACTTTCGCCTCCCGATGATACTTCTCCAAGTTCTCGGCCGCCCGCATTTTCCTAAATTCAGAAGTGTCACGCCAACAAACCTTTATTTAGGGTCACCCTGGACATTTCGTCCTAAAGAGCCGAAGTTTGAGCCCCTCGCGCACGCCTCTTCTCCGTGTATAGAAGACGAAAAAGGCGCAAAACCCCGGTTGCCCCGGATCGTGAGGATGTTGTGTCCCCATACTGCGTAGTTACCATTTCGCCGGCCATTTTCCTTTTGTCGAGTCCCACAAGGGATTTTGAGATCGCCAAAAGATGAGGCCGCTTTGCCTTTTCGACGGCCCCATTGCTCGTGGATGTTGTGGACCTGCGCTTAACGATCGCTTGATGCCCAGCTCTTGACACTTTTTCGAATCCCGCTGAAGTCAAACCGCTGCCGCTGTCCACCGCGGATATATGAGAGGGACAATCAACCTCCGCAAATGATCTCACGCTGCATTTAAAAGTAATGAGAGTCTCGAGATGTGATCCGAAGCAAAGGCCTTGCCTCGATCCACTTGGTGAAGTACTGAAGGCCATCGCAGTTAACTTTGACGCCCCCGAGCCGGAAGGCGCGGGTCCGACCATGTCGATGCCCCATCTCTCGGTAGCGCCAAGAGGGTACTATCGCCGTGGTTGGGTTTGAAGGTGCGCTTTGCTTCCTCAACAACCGACAACCCCGGCAAGTCTTTAACAAGTCGCCGACGCCTTTCACGGTTGGCTGGGGAAAACCCCGCCTCATCGGCCCCATGGCTATCTCATGTGGGACCCCCATGAGCGCCCGCCATTCCCATGGTATTTCGCTAATCACTTTCTGTCTCTTCTGCCGATATTATTTTAGTTTCTATGCTACAACACCATCTTTGTACAACTCACCACCGATTATGGAGTAGAGTTTTGTTCTCGATAGCATCCTCTCGAACTTCATGCTTGGTATCGCCAAGTAAGCGCCTCGCGAACGCGAAAATCTCGCCGCCCGGTCTTGACTTGCTATCACGCAGTGCTTGACCTTGGCGCTTCTTCTTCTTCCTTAATCGATCTTTACCAAAGCAACCGAAGAATACATCCGTACGGGGTTGGAATCCCCTGGCAGCCGCCTTTGCCAAACTCATCGCCTTCCTCGCTTATCATTCTTGGGATGTACTTTTATGGAGAAACCCGCGAAACTCTTCTCCATGGCCCTTACTACCGAAGGTATCTCGACCAAAGACCGATCCCCAGTCGCGGTATTCTTTCGCGCAGCTGGCCATCGACAACTTTGGAGAATCGGTATAGACGATGCAATCAGCCTCGACTCCCCATGGCTCTTGTGGTAGCTTTCGGAGGGCCATGAGCACC